>RJWH01004289.1:0-113323 GCA_004363575.1 Solenodon paradoxus | reverse complement strand
CTTCCTTCCTTCCTTCCTTCCTTCCTTCCTTCCTTCCTTCCTTCCTTCCTTCCTTTCTTTCTTTCTTTCTTTCTTTCTTTCTTTCTTTCTTTCTTTCTTTCTTTCTTTCTTTCTTTCATCTCCTTGTTCTTGACAGATTTACTGCAAGTGGCAGATGTCAGTGCACCACCCCGAAACACTACAGCATGTGCCCATCATTAAGTGGAGTTCAATTCTTTGTGATTGGTCATTTTTGCTTTGTTTTTATTTCTTGTAAGGTAAAATTCACATGCATTGAAATGCATGAATCTTAAGGGTACCGTCAAAGAAGCTGTGAGCAGTGTGTACACCGGGGACAGGCAAGCCCTCACAGAATGGAGGATATTGCCTCACCTGCTGATACTCCACACACTCCTTCTCTGTCACTTCTGCCCCAGCCCTGGAGACAGTTGGAGTCCTCATGTTTTCCTGCCACCAATTGATTTGACCTGTTATAGCATGTCACTTAAACAGAATTACAGAACATCTACTCTTGAGTGTGATGTTTTGAAGTATCTCCGTGTTGGGTGATTACCACTAGCTCTTTCCTTTAACCCTGGTGTTCCACTGTGCAAACACACCAGCCTATCAGGAGAGCTTGGGACACGGGGGACAAGTGAAGACTTTGCGCTTACAGGCAGTTAGCTCCTTTTCATGGGGTACTTCTCAGTCTTGTGGTGTTACAATGGCCAGGCTTCGTGTACTTGGAATTATTTTATAATTTAAGAAAATGTTCAGGCAGGAATGAAGACAAGTAGACAGACAGGAAGAGAGAGGAAGAAGAAGCGTTTATTTATTTTATTTATTCATTTACTTTCATCTTGGTCATTCTCCTGGCCCTGAGATAGGACATGAACCCACGTCCTTGGGACATATGTGGACTGTGACTGGCCAGAGACATTGTTTTGTTTTTATTTCTTTTAAGGTAAAATTCCGCCAGAGCGTGCCTCTTTGAATGATTTTAAATAATTCAACTTCATCCTTATTGTCTTTTGCATATTTATATCATGCCTTTCCTTCAAAAAGCCCAGTGTTAAAATACACAGACTCTGTATAGACAGAGTTAAGTCTTTTAAGAATTTACCACTGAAAGATCATCCCACAAAAGCTTAAATCAGTAGCAATGTCTCACGCATTTACCATATGCAAGTGACCATCAGGACCTGGGATTCGGGCTGGAAGACAGAGGCCCACAGCAGATGTCTTAGGACATTCAAGAGGCGTTTGGACAGCGACAGGAGTGACGTTGGTCTGTGATGAATCGCACTCTCTCCTCGTTGTTTCCTGTTCCACATCTGGGAGCAAGGCGGCCGCAGCCTAGCAGCTCTGACAGCAAAGCGGAGGCCTGCGTTCTGTGTGTCTGGGGCTCTGGGAGTATGCGCTTCCGAGGCCAGAGCTCTGCTGTCCGTGGCCAGGACCTACAGGCCCGCTTGGCCCAATGCTCACCTGGGGGCTGCTGTGAAATCAGTAGGAGCAGGGTGAAGTGCATACCTGGCGGCCCACACTGTGCCCCGTGGATTTTCCGGCGTGAGGATGGGTGCCCAGTCAGCACCTGCACAACCTGATGGCCCCTTCACCTCCGATACAGACACAGGGGAGGCCAAATCCAGCTACACAGTTTCCTCAGTACAATTTCTCTTTTGCCGTTTTAAAGTCTTATGAGGATGCACCCCGGTGACTTAGTGGTAAAGTCTGCTGGACATGGACATGTGTTCCAGGGACCTGGGTTCAAGGCGGGGGTGGGGGGCAGGAGGGGCAGGTGGGGAGCAGCCAGGTTGAACAACTCAATAAAATAAATAAAAGATGCTTCTTTTTCCTGTTTCTTTCTGCCTGCTTATCTCTGCCCGCCTTCATTCCTGCCTGCATCTTTCCTTTTAAAAAAAGATCCTATGAGTTAATTGTTTTGGATGGTGCACCCTAGTGACTCGGGTGCTAAGTCAGTGACTGGGTGTTGACCATCTAAAGCCGGAAGGACCCACTGTCGGTGGAAGCATCAAAAGATGAACAAATAAATCAGTAAAAATGCTTCTTTCTTCTCTTTTTTTTCCTGCCTGCCTGCCTGCCTTCTGCTTTAAAAAAAAAAGAAAGGAAAGGAGATAGTACGCCCTGGTGGAGCAGCAGTTAGGTCAGTCTCCTCCAAAGGAGCAAGTCACATACCCCTGGCTTGGCCTCCTGGGTTTGGGGGAAAACAACCAGCAGGAACAGGTAAATAAAAATAAATGAAATGTTTTCTTTCTTCCTGCTTATCTCTGTTCACCTTCATTCCTGCCTGCAACTTTCCTTTAAAAAGAAGAAAGAAACATTTTGGTATAATGTAGCAACTGCTAAGTGTAGAAATGCTTGGAAAAATGCCTTTTTTAAAAAAAAGAAAAATATGAACTGGAATGGAAATGACTTTCTTCCAAAACACTTTAAAGAAACAGATCATCCTGTGGAATCTCATTTTGAATGAATCAGAGTACAGTAAATCTCAAAATATCTACTGGACCGCCTGCTGGGGTTTTACTAAACAGGAAAATGACTTCAGCGGATGGTGTTTTTTTCTCTAGAACCACAGCAGGCTGCTTTTTATGCTGCTCTGAAAACATTTTAATTCTTCCCCAAGTACCATGTTTCTTGGAATTATTCACCGGAAATTAGTAGTATTCTGAGTTTTAAAGTAATTCAAGCCACCAGTGGCTTTGAAGACCTAGCAGCAACACACCCGGCCATGGAGCTGCCTTCATGAATGCACTGGTCCCAGTCCCACCGGTACCCCGACACGAAGGCAGCTGTTTCTGTCCCACTGTGCTCACTGGGCAGCCCTACTGGACAGTGATGGCAAACAAAGTCATGTCAGGGATGCTGGACAGTGTCAGGTGTTAGCAAAAAAAAATAGATAAGGGACAGGATCTTCAACATGCTGGGTTTAGGGCAAAGGTCTGTTGAAGTCATAGTGGCCCGGGAAAGTGTCCCAGAGAAGTGACATTGAGTAAAGACCTCAACAGTGTATGAGTCATCTGGGCTTCTGGGGAGAACATTCCAGGTAAAGAGAAGCGAGTGCAAAGGCCCCGAGGCAGAAATGTTCTGCGAACACAGAGCATGACTGGAATGCAGTGGATAAGAGAGAGGGACTGGGGTCACATCAGAAAGGCCTCACGGGAAGGACTTTGGCTTTTCCTCTGAGTGCTGGGGAAGTCCCTGGCTGACGAGTGACATGGTCTGAGTGGTGTCTTAGCACCCAGAGCAGAGAGAAAGCAGGTGAGAGGCTCCGTTGAAGCAGAGATGCAGAACCCGTGCTTCTGCAGAAAGGGCAAGCTGTTCAGAGACCAGGCTGTCTCCCAGCCGAGGGGGAAAAAAGGCATGACACTTGTCCCCAAAACTGAGCAGTTGGGGATTCAATTGTAGTTTTCTTTTCAGAGGACAACTTTTTGTTTTAATTTAATATAGTTTGTTTGATGTCCTCTACTGGCTTCTTGTAGAGCCCACCAGGGGGAAAGATAAGGAAGCCTGACCTTCCAACTGGAGCCCCGACTTAGTCCTTATTTCCAGTTTTGTCCTGATTTTGACCCTGTAATTTCCTAAGGCTGGTTACTTAATCCTCTGTGGAGAGCATAATTGTTAATTACTTTATGGAATTATTATGTCAATTAATAACATGTTAATAATCTGATGGTCATAAAGTACGGAGTGTCTTTGAACTAGGCATGACATAGAGGCGAGGTGGTGACCAATTAGTGTCGTGATTATAAGAAACACATGGCATTGGAGCACCAGAAAATGTTCCCAGGCAGGAAAAACTGTGGGCGATCTGGAGGAGGCTGGTGCGGAGTTGGAAAGAGATGAGTGGGGAGGAGAAGGCTGCTTCGTTTCAGGATATTTTGATGGATGCACATAGGGATTTTGCAATGCTCCCTCAGAAGGGATGGACACTTTAGCGGGAAAAGAGAGACTGCCTGGAAATTAATCATGGAAAAGGACTGTGCGACAATTAATCACCTTCTGGACTCAGAATCTGGCACTTGGTACACCTGTCACCTTTCTGCCTGGTTAACGCAGTTGTTATATCCGACTTAAATACTTGGAAGCTTTTCACTGCGTATTCAAAGGGCTGCAAGACTGACCTCTAACACCTGTGCCGGGGCTAATCACAGGTATTAAAATAGCCGAAGTCATCCATTCAACAAAACTGAGATCTCCTAGGAAGTGGTGCAACTTTGACAAGCAATGAAGCATACCTGGGTGGACCTTCCTTAAAGACACGGGGTGACTGGCATGCCATTGACCTAGGGGAGGGCCTTGGTGCCCTCCAATCGGGGTCAAGTTGTCTGTTTCTCTGATAGGGCCCTTAACAGCTTTGTTTATTCATTCGACAGATATTTCTTGATGACCTACTGCACTGGGTGCCACAGGGCATAAAAAGATGAGTAAGACACAGTCCTAATGGCCGATGAGCTTATAATCTAACAGGGAAATAACTATAAAGCAGGCAGTTTGTGATCTGTTTCGTGAGCAGTAATGGAGGTGGCTTGGATGCTGGGAGCGGGAGACTCCTCCTGGCTGGGAGGATCAGGCACGTTTGGCGGAGGGGCCGATATTGGGGTGAAGGCCAGCCATGCAATCCGGTTGAGGGACTGAAACAGCGGATGGGAGGGCAGGCCTCCTCAGGGGCTGCACCTGGGCTGGGCACTGGGGCCAGGAGAGACTTCAGAAGACACATGGGAGGCAAGAGGAGCAGGTTATAGTCTGAGAACCAGACCTGAAACAGAAAACTACGGGGTTATGTCAGAGAGAGATGGCAAGGATGTACTTTTAAATTAAAAAAAAAAAAAGTGAAAATGAACATGACTTGGGGCCTATGAACCGTGAAGAGCACCCAGACATTAGAGGTTCTTGAAGGGAGAAGGACGGATTTCTCCAACAGGTTGACACAGCGAGAAGCTGGAAGATGATGCGACAAAACAGGGATGCTCAGGGATGTCCTCTCAATCTGGCGAGCGGGTTTCCACCAGACCCAGCAGAGTCGTGGAGGCCAAACTCCTGCCAGCTGGGTTCCTTGTCCCCTTGAGGTGTGTGATTAATGTAGGAGGGGTGTTTCTCAACGCCTCGTCCGCTCAGCGCCATCTAATCTCTGTGAACGTGATCAGATGTCTGGCTCCTGCTGTTTGGATTTATTTCCACTGGTTGTGTCAGCATGGAAGTGAACATTCATGCAGCTCTGGTGGAGAATAAAGGTCATGTACATACGTGCTTATTTCTAAATGGGCTGTAATTATATTCACCACTCGGACTCTATGACTCACCTCTGCTCTCATTAACTCCACCCCATGAACTGCCTCTTTCATTCAAACATGAAGTCACTTCATCCACTTCACTTTTCAAATCTTGGCAGAGATTTGGTGACGACTTTTTTTTTTTGAAAGCGATCCAAAAGTTTGGACACCGACCTCTTCGGAGAGCCACCAAGGACTCACAGGGTGACATATCTGTTCCCCAAACACTAGCTGGTTCTGTGTTCCCGAGAATCCACGTCCTCAGGAGTGAGAAGGACAAAGGGTCCAGGCAGCGTGTGTGACACCGGGGACTTCAACCAAAGGTCAAAGAGCGTAGTTGAGATGTAGGCTCTTAATCGAAGCGGATGCGGACATCTGTGGAGAGGAGACAAGTAAAACACATCTGAACATAAGCTCCTGCGTTTAGCCCAGAGACAAGTGGTTCACAGGAAAAGGAGACAAATCAGAAGAGACTGGAGCTCATCCTGTGGCCAGGACAGCGACCGTCCACGGGGGTGTGAGCCGAGGAGGAGAAGGCAGGGAAACAGCAGCGTGCCTTCACCTTCCCGGCTGTAAACACTCGTCTCAACAAGCATTTGCGGACTATTCACTGCAGTTAAAGGATTGTTTTCAGCACAGAGAAGACATAGTTTCTGCTCCTTCCATATACTAAAGTCATGTATTGGCCTCTAAGAGTTTCTAAGGTAATCGGAAGGCTTTGCAGAAGGGCGTTTAGATTCATTTGCTGATGCGTAATGCTGTCTTCACAACTGCAGTCTTTGAAGGCTGTATCCTTGGCAAAGACACTGAAAGTCTTTTCCTCTCTTTTAAATAGCCGACTAAAAAAAATAAAAACAAAAGCCATGCAACCATGAAATAGTACAGCATACATATCAGCAAACCTAATAGCGTAAGGATAAGTGGTGCCATTAGCTGTAGGATCCACATTGGCTACACACTCATGGGTTACCAAATTATGCTTCCTCAGTTCTGACCTTGTTCAGTGACCCTCATGGCCTTTGGGTTCTAGCACCCCATTTTACAGACAAGGAAACAGGATCAGAGAGGTTCAGTAACTTCCTCAACCTCATTTTAATAAGAGGCCGAAGAACGATTGAAATCAGATCTTTAGGTTGCAAATTCTCTGCTCGCTCATCTACCAAAGCCTGGGAGGGAAAACATCTACACTGGACTCATCCCAAGGCCTAGAGAAAATCATTTCTATACCCTATACCGTGAAGTCAAGAGAATTTACAGCCCTCTCGACAAACAGAACCAGAGCCGAGGGTCATTTGGTTTCAGAATCCCTGGTCATCTACCCTTCCCGTTTGGGGGTTTACTGTTCCATGAAGCTATCACTTGGAAATCCAGCCAGCAAATCTGAGGAAATTTTCAGACCAAATTATATTTGTTGATGTGGCCAGATACATTTTTATTGTTTACTTACATTTCAGTTTCCCAGGCACTGATAGTAAAATCACCCTTATATAAACATGAAAAACCAATTTCCAACACTCAAATATTATTTTTATCTACCTCAGGTTCTCCAAGCTTCTAATCCGTTAACAAATAGTTCAGTCCAGCTGTCACTGTCCTTCTTCACGTATTTGTGACTCTAGACACAAGTGTAAGGTCGCTCTGAAGTCGATGATTAAATCTTCTTTGAGTAGACGTTATTCATTGTTGCTAGGGTCATCCATTCATTTCCAGTTCTCAAACAGTGCGATAGAGATTTTGCTCCCCTGAGAATTCCACCCATTGTTTCTGGTTTTTATATAATGAAGCTTTGAGCTCTCTACATTTAAGCATTTCCCCCTTTTAATTGTTTCCCATTGTCAAGGTCGCTTCCATTTTTCTCAGGTTGTTACTCAACCAGCATCTTCTTTCAAGGGAACTTTCTGAAGAAGGATGCAGAACACACCAATGTCTACTAAAAATGTCTATATTTTAGCCAATGCCTGTTTCTAGTACACTTTAGGAAGCATCATTCTTTTTAATCATCCAAGTCCTTGTGACTCATTCAGAGTACGCGGGAGGGAAATCGGGCTTTTAAACAGTTATTTCTAAGACATGGTTTGTACAAGTCAACCTATTTGAGTCCCATGAAAAGGTTATTTCAGGTGGTGAATAAAAGCACATTTCCAGCAGAGGCTGCGTGTGTTCATCCCTGAAAGAGAACTCCAATTTTGTGAGATTTTGAGTTTTCCTTCAGTGATTCATCATCAGTTTTGCAATTTGGAAGTAGTCGATGACTCACTGGCTTTATGATTCTGTCCTCACTTCCTTAGAAAGAGAAGACTCCCTTTCCTTATGACTGAAGTTTCATCCTGTCACCTGAAAGCTGTCATTTTAACCCAATGTTTCCTGCTTCTCGAGAAAGCGGGTATTGTACCAAATGTCACCTTTATCACCAGGTAAGAAGGCCTAGGGACAGACGATGAAAATGATACGAAGACATCGCTGTTCTGGGTTTGTAACTCATCATAGAATGGATAGTTAAACCAAACCCCATGAAAATACCAATCCTAGCTTCCCGAAGTTCCCAACATGCAATTTCTGTTTGCAGTTTTCTCGTTTCTGCTCCCCCAGGCAGTGAAATCCTGCAGGACCTCTGGGCCCTGTGGCCTGGACCGGGTACTGTTCACAACGCAACTAAACACCCTCAGCCAGTCAAGGAAGCAAGGCCTTTGAGAAGAGAAAATAGATCTGCTTTCAAGCCCAGGCAGATCTTTTACAGCATTTCTGGATTCTTCTTTTGCTCAGGAAATCAGATCAACGTCCTTGTGGGGAAAGGTTCCCTTGGGTCACAGGTGGGGCACTTGAGTTAAAGCGTCTATTTCTTAGTCCATATTAGGGCAACAAGACCTACCTGAAAGGCATTTCTTCTCCATTCTGTGTCATTCAACCATAAATGACTCAGTTCTGCTCTTATTTACCAGGCTCTGCAGAACTCCTCCCAGAGCAGCCCGGGACCACAGGCAGCGGGATCTCTGGCTCTCAGCAGGGAGGGCCCCCGAGCAAGGTGGACTGAGGTGCAGAAGGGGTACTTTTTCCTCGCACTCATTTAAATTTAATCTGACTCACATCCCAGGAACCTGATTGAATCCTCCAAAGGCTTCTTTCTAAATAATGCAGGCTTAATCGAAGCAATTTGACTGTCATCTGGTAAAGTTTATTAAAGTGTAAAGGGGATTTTAAAAAGTCACACTTGAAATCACATGGTATTAGGGAAACCAAAGCAATTTAGTCGCAGCAACAAATGTGAAAATATTATTGAACGTGAATCGAGCACTGGGAATGCCACAAGATCTCATATTTCTGACTTGAGAAAATTGGCTTTACTTTTTGGAGCAGCCTTAGAGTACAGGATACATTGAGCAAGAAAGTACAGGATTACCAGACCCCTGTGTCCGCACGTGACCCACTCAGGGCATCCTCGTCAGCCTGGCACCTTGGTCACAATCTAGGAACCTGTAAAGACACCAAAATGCCGAGCTCCCCGAAAGAAAGCAGGTGTCCGGTATGGACCACATTGTCTCTACAGTGAGACACCGTGAGGGTAATCTTGACCAGACCCCTGCATCAGCTCTGGGACTGGTGGGGGCCCTCCTGGAATTTAAGCCCACAGAGGACAACCAAGGTCCAGTTTGCAAAGAGGCCTCTCCAAGGAGTGTGCTCAGGTCTGCTGTGTCAGCTGCTGCATTTTCACTCGAGCATCTGCAAGGATGCACCCCACTCACACAGCAAGAAACTTTTGACCCATTTAATACCCATTCATCAACGGCTATCGGCCTAATAAAGGATATCTGCAAAAACTCTAGCGTTAACAATATCCTTACTGACAGAGACTGAAAGTTTTTCTCCTGAGATTGGGAGCAAGACAATAATGCCCACCCTGACCTTCCTTATTCAACAATGAGCTTGGTAAGGCTACAGGATACAAGATCAATACTCAAAAATAAAACCAACTGGATTCCCACATGCTAGTAATGAGTAATTGAAAGGTCAAATAAAAATATACTTTATAATAACTTCAGAAAGCATGAAGTGTACTCAGGGATAATCTTGACAAGACAGGTATAAGATGCAGAAAATGCCAAAGCATTGCTGGGAGAAATTAAAATAAGCAGGTAGACAGACCCTGTTCATGAATGGAAAATTTTTATAAAAAGTCAATTCTCTCCAAAATTCATTTATAGCTTCAACATAATCCCAATTAAAATTCAGTCGGCCTTTGTGGAAATTGGCAGCCTGATCTTAAAATTTATAGGGAAATGCAAAGAACCCACAAAAACCAAAATGATTTTGAAAACGAAGACCGATTGTAATTGCATAGGGTGATATTGGCATAAAGAAAGACAGATAGATCAATGGAGTATTCTAGGGAGTATCAAAAGTAGACCCATTTCTATAGAGAGTCCATCGATTTTTGACAAAGTGATCAGCAAAATTCAGTTGGGGGAAAAGAGAGCTTTGTCCAAGAAATTGTGCAGGAAAAACTAGGTACCCAAGTGGAAAATGGGAATCTTGATGTTTACCTTACATCTTACAGAAAATTAACTTGAAATAGATGAGATCTCTTAACACGGGACTTGGAGGTGTTGGATAGGAGAGAGATCTTTGAAGCCTTGGGAAAGACAATGATTTTTTAAGTAGACCACGTAACATGAATGATAAAAATATAGAAAAGGGGGCTTTACCAAAGTGTTTGCTTTTGATAAGACCCTATTAAGAAAACAGAAAGACAAGCCACAGATTCAGAGACAGTTCTTAAAATCAATGAGCACAGTGTCAGCATGACTGGGCATCAGGGGAAGCAATGAAACCACACATGCCCACTGGAGGCTGCAGCGATGTGAGGAGAAAAACTCACACTGCTGATCGCAGTGTAGCATGGTGCAGCCACCTTGGAAAACGTCTTGGAACTTTCTTATAAAGTCATGCAGATGCTTCAGTTCCGCTGCTCTGTATCCATCCAAGAGAAATGAAAGTATTGACCGACGTGAAGACGTGAGCAGGAACGTTCATCGTTCACACTTAGTACCAAGAGCTAGAAGTGGCCAAATGTCTGCCCACAGGTCTGCCATCTTCACACAGATGAATCTTTAAAAGCCTTCTGAATGAAGTCAGACACATAAGAGCACCCAGGCTGCACACACGTAGGGACACAGTCCGGGTGCATCCCCAAGTCCCTGGTCCCCCAAGGGCAGGAGAACAGCCATGATGGACAAGTAAAATAAAATAAATTAAAATGCTACTTCCCCCTCCCTCTTCCTGCCTGCCTGTCTGCTCACCTTCATTCCTGCTGCACTTTTCCTTAAAAACAAACAAAAACAAAACCCACTCTGTGCATTTTGAATCTCCAGAACCTTTCTTACCTGCATGTTTTCTCTTTCCCTCAGTTTACAGCTGGCTGCAGAGTGAAGACGTCCACAAGCTGGGAAGAGAGTGCGTGTACTCCAGGAGGACTCTGGACAGCCAGGACAGCAAAGTGGAAGTCCTTTCATTAGGCAAGAAAACCAAAAGGAATGAGATGGACGAGGGCCAGGACCTTGCCAGAAGTTCTCAGGGACACAGTGATCTGCCTTTTCAGACATAGTCAAATCATCTAACTCCATACTGTCATTGGCACATAGATTTCATATCAGAGACTCATTATATTCTGTATCGACTATACAAATGACTGTATAAAGTCATTGCTTCATGAATGTTCTGAAGTCAGTGATTATCAGGGATGGAATCTGTGATTGATTCTATGTTTATGGAGCATCTTACTGTGCTAAGCACTCACCATGATCACCGAGTGAAGGAATGGCGTGGAGAAGCCACGTGGCACGGTCACTTGAAATTCTAGACTAATGGGGACCAGTTGCAAGGGCGCCATTAGTGATGGATGCATGTAGATGAGCATCTTGTAGGTAAGTACACGATGTATCTATTTAAGAAAATAGAATCTAAACTATATTTAGGAAGAAGATGCAGGCCAGGGCTGTGATTATAATCCAGGAAGGAGCTCTATAAAGCATAGTTTCCGAGTCTAGGAGAGAACACTGGGGGCCCTCTGGAGGGCTGAGGGAGGCAAACAAATTATATCGTTATGCCATTAAGTCATACATGACAATGAATGAAGAAATGGAGCCAGTCACTTATCTTCCTGGTCCTCAGGACAAAGAAAAAAATGACCTTTCTATTTGACATGGAAACTTTTTATTTTTATATTTTTTTAATATTTGTTGAAAGAATACTGCATCAAAGTGTTACAGAGATACATCTTTTCTTTTTCCCTGACCCAAGACTCTCAGATCACATAGCAACTCTTTCGTTAATTTTGGTTTCCAACATAAGTCCCCTTGATTGGAAGGTCATAATAAATGAATTGTCTAGCTACCAGTCAGGACATGCCGTTTTGCATGAGGTTAAATCAGGAAAAAGAAAAATGTGTGGGGGGAGGGTTTCCATTTAAAATTAAAATATATTTGCGAACCATGAACTTTATGTAGACCTTTAAAACTTAAAGTTGTCTTTTTGATTCAAGAATTAAGTGACATTGAGGCAAAGAATGGAACTGGGTGTTCAAATCCGGGCAAAGTCAATAGATTAAAAAAAAAAGAAAGAAAAAAAAGGATTCTGTAATCCTTTATCCAGAAATTAGATCGTGGTCTGCACGGGCGACAAGAATTAGCCTCCAGGCTGCATGTCCCTGATGTGGCCCTTTGCAGCTTGGTGCGGTGGCTGACCATGGGCAGGGAGGTGCAGACCTGCGTCCTTCCACCGGCTGTCCGAACAGCACTGCAGCTGCTCATAAGCCGTGTAATGACTGGGACGGGCGCTAATGACACGTCAGCTGTCCTGTGTGTGGCACACACCTAACCATATGTATGGAGCCATAATATACACGTGAGCCTGACAGGCAGCTGAAAGGGCAGGGTTGCTCGTGAACATTCATTAGACGTTTACGCACAGGCCACGCACCAAGCACGGCCCCAGAGGATGTGTGGTCTGGAGTCAGCACTAGAATCAAAGAGACAGGTCATAACAAGGGTGGCCGAGCACGTGAGGAAACCAGACCCTCCCACAGCTCCAGTGGGAATGTCCGCAGTGGAGCTTCTTTGTAACATCAGCTTCGCGGTGCCTCCCAACGTCAACACGAAGCTGCCATGTGACCCTGTAGTTCCATCCACCTCGGGGTCCATTCCCAAGAGAAGTGAAAACATATGACCACGGGAAGCCCTGTATGTGGATGCGCAGCAGCATTCTTGGTGATAGCCCACACGTGGGAGCAGCCGAATGCCCAGGGGCTGACGAATGGACAGAGAAGCATGGTCTGGCAGCGGGTGGGTGGTCGGCATGTGACCAGAAAGGCATGAAGTCCTCGCATGCGCTCCACGTGCAGGAACTCTGAGAATACGCCGATGAAAGAAGCCAGACACAAAGCCCTCTGTCGTGTGATCCTTTTGTATGAAACGTTCAGAACGGGCAGAGACAGAATTAGACGCGTGCTTGCCTACGTGAATAAACTTCACATAGGTCCCAGTACATTTCCAAGGATTGGTTGGTATACAGTCCACTTTTCTGATCACAATATTATTAAATTATAAATCAATAACAAAATTATCTCTAAAATGTCCAATTCTTCAGAAATTAAAAAAACTCCAAACTAATTTAATATAAAACATCAAAATGGAAACTAGGAATTATTTGAAATTGGATGATAATAGGAATATTACATAATAGACCTGGAGAAATGTTGCTAAGGCAGTAACCAGAGTAAGCATTTTAGCCTTAGAAAACAAGAAATTAGAAAAGTAATGTTACTAGTGAGTTAGATATTTAATGTGATAAGTTAATTAGGACTAACTTAAAGATTAAGACTGCAGAATAAATGCAAAGAGAGTAGAAAGGACAGAATACTCCAAATAAAAACCAATTAATGAAAAAGTAAACAAAGGATCAATAAGGACAAAAGTTGGTTCTTTGAAATGGCCAATAAACAAACACATCAAGTTAAGTTGATCAAGAAGGAAGGAGAAACAAATAAATGGTCCCAAAATTGAATTAGGGCACATTAATGCAATGTGGCAGATCTTAAAATAACAAGAGGGCATTATAAACAGCTTTAGGGCTTGCCTTTGATAAAATCCTAGAAAAATATAACTTATCTATGTTTACGCAAGAAGCAATAGTAAAGGAGACTGGTTCTAAACTCATTAAAGAAATGGAAGCAGAGATGAAATCTTCAAGAAAATGTCAAGCCCAGATGATGCTACAGATAAATTTTATCAAACATTCAGGGAAGAAATACTTCCAACATTGCACAGTCTTCCAAGTAATAGAGATGAAGGGAACATACCTTAACTAATTTACTGAAACGTGATCAACTTGTGCAGCCGTGCTCCCAACACCAGGCAAGGCTGGAGTTCCTGACCAAATTCACTCATGATGAGGGCTGTAGAAAATCCTAAGTGAGATATTAGCAAACAGAATCAAAGCATCGATGAGAAAGATAAAATGTATCCCAGGAAAGAAAATCTATTGTAATTTGTTCCTTCAGTCCAGTCAAGGAGATAAACTGTGATTCTTTCGGGCAATGCAAAAAAGCAAATGATAAAATTTAACATTCCTCAATGATAAAGAAAAATCTTAACAGATTACCTTAATATAATGAGTCAATTTGTTTAAAAAGTATAGACAAACTATAGCAAACTGCAAACTCGAGGGTGAAGCGTGCAGAACATTCTCCATAGAATGAGGAATGACTCAAAGACATCAAGGTCTGATCACATCTAGTTCACCTGGTGATGAAGATGCCGGTCAGCACAGCCAGACAAGAAAGTCAAGCCATAGATTGGAAAGGAAGAAGCAAAATATAAACCAGAAGGAGGTATACTTACTGGCTTCCTAGAAAATCTGAAGGAATATGCAGACAGCGTGATGAAGCACTTCCCCAAAGTTGCCACGCCAACAACATCAGTGAAAATAAAAACAATATTGTTTGGAATAGTACCTAGGAAAAAGCATAATCAAAATGAGGAAGACTTTCACAGTGTATTTTATAAAGTTTGCTTTCATGCTTTTGAAGACATCATTTTCATTCTTTATGTAGCTTTGAAACACTGAGGTAATGTGACTTATACAATAATGTCAGCCCATACGTGCAGGTTTACCATTTGTTAACTAAACGATGACATGCCAGTTACTAAAAGTCCTCCCCACTGTCCATTGGACCCATCATCCCTGTTCCCTCCCCCACCCGCTTCCTGCCAGCAACCTCAGTTCTAGTGTCAATATCCAAGGGTTATTTTATGCTGTGTCTGCTCACTTGCTTTGTTTTTTTATATTCCACATGAGTGAGGTCCTTTAGTATCTGTCCTTCACCTTCTGACTCATTTCACTTAGCATCCATGTTGCTGCATATGACAGGACTTACTTTTTAGGGCTGTGTAGTATTCCATTATGTATACACACCACATCTTCTTTATCCATTCATCTGAGGATGGACATTTAAGTTCTTTCCAATTCTTGGCTATTGTGAATAATGCTGCAATAAATATGGGGGTGCATGTATCTCTACGAATTAGTGTCTTTATGTCTTTTGTGTACATGCCCAGAAGTGGGATGATGGGATGGAATGGGATTTCCATATTCAATATTTTGAGGAGTCTCCATTACTGTTTTCCATAGAGGTTGCACCAATTTGCACTCCCACCAACAGTGTAGAAGTGTCCCTTGTCTCCACATCCTCGCCAGCATTTGTTGTTTCCAGACTTCTGGATCATAGCCAGTCTCTCGGGTGTGAGGTGATATCGCATTGTTGTTTTGACTAATCTTTCCTTTCTCCCCCAACTTTATTGAGCTCTGGCTGACATACAACACTAGAACTTTAGGGTATCCAATGGGCTGGCTGATGCCCTGATACATGGCAGGTGATTACCACCGCGGTGCCAGCCGACACCGCCACACCTCACGTAAATACTCTAGTTCACTGTGGGAGCATGTATGATCTGTCTTTTAGCAACTTTTAAGTATTAAATACAGTATAGCATTTTTATACACGATCATCATGCTGTTTCATTTTGTCCCCAGAACTGATCTCATTTTCACTGGAAGTTTGTATTCCTGGCTAACATCTTATCTGGGTCTCCCACTCCAATCCCCACGGCTATGAGTTCAGGTTATTTCAGATTTTACACGTAAGTGATACTGTATAATTTTTGTCTTTGTCTTTATTTTCTAACATATCAATTCTCCCCTAGCTGATCTACAGATTCAATGTTATCTCAGTGAAAATGTCCACAAATTGCTTGCTTTGTTTGTATTTTGAGGAATTTGGCAAACTGAATCTTTCATTGCTTGTTATAAACTAGTACAAGTCATAAGATTTCATTTCATGAAAGGTAAAAATTTCGTTGCAGGCATAAATGCTCCAGAAAAATAACTCAGGTAGAGGGAGTGTTTGTTTTCTATTGTTCACTTAATACATGAGCGCACATCTAGCCATTTAAAACAAAATCTGCTCACAGTCTGCGGCCAGAAGCTTGGCATGGTGGGGTTTCCTGCTCAGGGTCTCAGATATGGACTGGCTGAGTTTTTATTTAGAAGCTGGACGGTGGAAAACCTGCATCTCATCTCGTTCTTGTTGGTCAGTTCAGCAAATTGGCTTTGGAAGACCCACTGGATCAACTGGAGGCTGTTCTCCGCACCCTAAGTTCCAGCCTCAGGTTTCACTACATCTTCAAACCAGCCAGGGTGCCCCAAACCCCCTCAAACTTTGAACCCCTGACGTGCTTTTCTGTGGAAAGTCAGAGTAAGTTCTCTGCTTTTAAATGGCTAGTGTCATAGGTCAGCCTCTGAATATTGTCTCTTTTAAGGTGAACTGATTTGACCCCTTAATTACATCTGCAAATCCTCTTTACAGCAGTTCTAGATTAGTGCTTGATTGAATCACTGGAAGAAGGTGTGTGCACACCTGGGGACTGGAATTCTGCTGGCAATTGGAGTATCTTATACTCTAGGCTAGTGTGTGTGTGTGTGTGTGTGTGTGTGTGTGTGTGTGTGTGCGTGTGTGTGTGTGCATATGCGCACGTGTTTATTTATTTGCAGTTGTTGTGAACTGAATTTTTGTATCTCAAAGTTCTCTACAAAAATACTTGTTTTACGGTCTTGATATATGGTCTTACCAGTTTGTTTTTGTTTTTTAAAGGAAAGGTGCAGGCAGGAAAGAAGGTGAGCGGGCAGGCAGGAAGAGCGAGGAGGAAGAAGCTTTCTATTTTTCTTAGTTGTTCATCTTGGTTATTCTCCCAGCTCCAGGCCACAAATCTGGGTCCTTGGAATGTACATGGACTGCTTGGACCTAAGTGCGGTGCCACCAGGGTGCTCCTAAATTATTTTTTAAATAGTAAACACTAAATTTCATCAAACGCTTTCTCTGCGTCTAATAAAGTCATCAAATTATTTTTCTCTATTAAACCATCAATATAGGGAATTACATTGGTTTTTCTTATGTTAAACCATTCCAACAGTCATGAGACACGATATTTTATGATTTAAATATTTATTAAAATTATTTAAGATTAAATAAAATATTCTCTTTAGTATATCTGACTGCTAATGAACTTGGGTAAATTTAATTTGCTTTTAAACTAGTTAAACTGCTTCTGCAAATCATACAGTCATGTCCTTTGTCAAATTTCTCATTTCTGTTTATAGGTGAAATTGGCTTTTTTTTTTTTCTTTTGATGTCTCCATTCATTTGAGAATCAGAGTTATATTCATCTCATTAAATCAGCTGGGCAATTTTTTTTTTAATCACGTTTTCTCCTTCCTTTCCTTCCTTTTCTTTCTTTTTCTCTTCTTTCTTTTTTCCCCTGAAACTGCTTGTACAAAGAGGTATATTCCAACACAGATGTTTGCTGAAAGCTCAGGTGTAATATTGTCTGGAGCAGACACATGGGCTGGAGGCAAGGGGAAGAGTGCTGGCTTTGGGGGGAAACGTAGAGCAAGGATAGTGCAGAGCAGTTACCACACATGGGCAGGAGGAGCACTCTGGGGGGCTGGGCTAGGAGAGGATCAGAGCGAGTCGGTCCTAAGGGGCCGTGGAGTCCGGGACGCGTGCTTTCGTCGTCTGTGCTTCTCGGGTGCGGCCAGTGGTGGAGAAGGTCGGGATGGGGCGGAGATGCGCGCAGCCAGGAGGGCCTTGAAGGTGTTGGCAGAGGTGGGGAGCCTGAGAGCTGCTCTGGGTGGGCAGGTGGAGAAGAGGCGATTCCCGGAAGCCCAGGGGAGTGGGTCTGCAGAGCTGGTGGAGCTGGCGGTGGGGTCCTCCAGCCTCGCTCGGAGAGGAAATGGAGCTCAGGTGGCCGAGAGTCTGGATGACTCCAGAAGCGTGGAGCCAGGGCATTTAGGAAGTTTCAAGGTCAGGCAGCCTAGCTAAACTTCAGAGCACAAAAGTAAACAGCCCTTAGAGAAAGCTCCACATGCGGATGTTTGCAGACTTTATAAATCCAGACGTGCCCTTGTGGCTCAGGTGCTAAGCCGGAGGTTGGGGTGTGGACCACGTCAAACCCAAGGACCCAGATTCATGTCCTGAGCTGGGGAAGCAACCAAAAATAAACAAATAAAAAGCACTTCCTTCTCTCCTCTTCCTTCCTTCCTGCCGAATGCTTCTTCCTCCTCTTCCTCTCTTAACAAGAATCCAGAAGATATAATCAGTTAAAATTGCACAGAAGGAAATGCACGATGGTGCGGCCTCTTTGGCAGAGAGCAGCTTCTTCCCACACCGAACACTCTTACCGCACAGTCCAGCCATCGCACTGCTTGGTCTTTACCCAAATGAACTGAAACTTGTGTCCACACCAAAACCTGCATACAAATGTTGATAACTGCCTTATTCTTAACTGCCCAAACTGGAAGCAATCAGGGTGTCTTCAGCCGGTGAGTGGACAAACCGGGGTCTGTCCCAACCAGGGACTATTATTCTGCAATCGGAGCAAATGAATGGAGTCACCAGAAGGCCCGGAGGAAGCTTCGGTTCTTACTACCGAGTGAAAGAAGCCTGTCTACAAAGGCTGCACCCTGTGTGATTCTCTGACATTCTGAAAAGACAGTAAAAATCTCGCTAGTGAACCTATTGTGTCTGAGACAGTGGTAGATACACGACGAGACATTTGTCAAAACCCATTGAACATGCACGAACCCTAATGTAAACGATGGATTTTAGTTAATAACCATGTGTCTGTCTTGGCTCAGCAATTCGAACAAATATACACACCGATGAAGATACTAATCATGGTGAAAGGAGCCCTACTTTTCCCTCAGTTTTTCCCTATCAACCTGTAATGACTCCCCGGAAAGTCTCTGAATATAAAAATAAACACAAAGTCCAAAATTAAAAATTGCAGGCATATTAAATAACACGCACATTTCGGGCCACGATGGGCCTAGTACGTCTGGGGTTGACGCCTTCCGTCTCCAGCAGGCAGACCTGATGCCAGAGCTGGACGAAACGAGTGTGGCCGCAGGTGAGCGAGGCTGGAATAACACAGATGCAGGAGGTGGAGACAGAGCAAGACCTGGCCTGTAGGCCTGGCATGAGTCTCCATTTCTTCATGTGACCAAAGGTTCCAACCCTGCGGGCCTGTGACATCACACTTGCCTCACAGTCGGAATTTCGGTCACCCCAGTTCCTACCTGCCAGGCGCAGGAAGTTCTGTCCTCCCCAGACCCCTGCTTGGTTCCACACCCCCGCGAGCCAGCCTTCATGTTCTGGCTCCCGACTTCACCTCCTCATTCCTGCAGGCCGCCTCCGGCACTTTCCAGATGCTTCCCTTCCTCTCAGGGTTAGCACAGGCCAGGGGAGCAGAAGAGGACACGAGGGAACTGAAAACTGGGTGCTGGACACGCTGACATCAGCCTCCAGAGACCCTGGGGTCTCTGGAGTTTTCTCAACACCAAGCACCCATTCTGTTATTTTTTTAATTGTTTTACTGCTGTACAAATTTTAGGGTCTTGAATTCACACCCCAGGCTGTGTCCCTTTCACATCACGCCAACATCCACAATCCTGGTGGCCTTCGCCACCACCTGGCTCCCCTTTCCTTCCCTGTGTCCTCCCCCTGCCCCAGCCCCACAGTCCTGCAGCCTGTGAGTTTTGTTGTGATTTGTCTGTTTCTTTATGAGTTGAAACCATCCCCTACCATCATTTTTTTCCTTCTGACTTATTTCACCTAACATGTTGACCTCCAGTTTCCAGGTTGCTGCCAAGGGCATGACTGCATCTTTTTTAATAGCTGCATAGGATTCCATCAAGTATACAGACTTCAGCTTCTTCATCCAGTCATCTGTTGACAAGCATTTAGGTTGTTTCCTCATCTTGGCTGTGGTGAACTGTGCTGCTGTGAACACAGGGGTGCAAACATCTTTTCTGACTAGAGTTTCTGTATTCTTTGGATGTATGTCTAGAAATGGGCTTACTGGATTGAATAGTAGTTTCTTTTTCTTTTTTTTTTTTTAATTTAGAAATCACCATACGGTTCTTCAAAGATATTACCCACCAACAGAGTAGGAGAATCCTTCGTCTTCACACCCCTTCAAAACTTGTTGTTTCTAGTATTTTTCATACAAGTCATTCTCACTGGTATGAGGTGGCATCTCGTCGTGGTTTTTATTTCCACTTGTATGATGGTGAGTGATGTAGATCATTTTTTCATGTATCTGTAGGCCATCTGTGTGTCTTCTCTAAAAAGGTGTCTGTTCAGCCCTTTTCCCTAGTTTTAAGTGGACTGTTTGCTTTTTTATTGTTGAGATATGTGAGCTCTTTATATATTTTAGAGATTAAACTCCTGTTTGATGTATGTAGTGAGGACATCTCTCATTCAGTGGATTGCCTTTTTGTTTTTTTGTGGTGGTTTCTTTCATTATACAGAAACTGTAGTTTGATGTCACCCCAGCTGTTAAGTTTTATTTTAGCTTCTTTTGCTGACATCTTTAAGGTTGACGTCATGGAGTGTTTTTCCTACATTTTCTTCTGTGTCTTTTATGGTTTCAGGTCTTATGTCTAAGTCTTTGGTCCATTTTGAATTATTTTTGCATATGGTTCTAGTGAGTAATCTAATTTTATCTTTTTTGCAGGTGGCTGTT
The DNA here is from genome assembly GCA_004363575.1 of Solenodon paradoxus. Lineage (NCBI taxonomy): Eukaryota > Metazoa > Chordata > Mammalia > Eulipotyphla > Solenodontidae > Solenodon > Solenodon paradoxus. Next base: position 92,922 of record RJWH01004289.1, on the reverse strand, counting down.
CGATTTTCCCAGCACCATTTGTTGAGGAGATTTTCTTGCCTCCATTGTATGATCTTGTCTTCTTTGCCATAGACTGACTGCCTATTAAGTATCTGATTTTTCAACACCAGCTAGAGGTCCAACGATTCCATTCGATTCTGACACTAACTGCCTGGGGTTCGTGCAGGTCCCATGTACCATGGAAGCACTCAGTCCTGAAAGACTCCTTCACTTTAGACACGAGTCCTGAGTTCCCTATTCTTCCGACCCACCAGCTAGGAATCAGAGCTTCCCATGATCTCTCCCAAGGTTTGACCACTTGCTTAGATGGTTCACAGAAACCAGGAAGACATATTCCACATGGTTACCAGTCTTATCTTAAGGGATATTAGTCCAGAACAGCCACATGGAAGAGATGCACAGGGTATAGGAAGCTGGGGGTTTGTATGAGCTTCCATGTCCTCCCAGCTACTCCATGTGTTCACCAACATGGAAGCTCATCAGATCTGTTGTTCAAGAGTTCCTAGGGAATTCAGTCTCCACCCCTCCACTTCCCTGGAGGTTGGCGGATGGGGCTGAAAATTTCCACTTTCTTAGTCAGTTGGTCATTTTGGTCACCAGGCCATCAGAAGCTATCTAGGGGACCCATCCTATATCAGCTCATTAGTATCAATTCAGAAGTGATCAAAAGGGGCTCATTATGGAAGGCAAAAGATGCTCCCACTCCTCAGAAAATTCCAAGGGCTTTAGGAACTCTGTGCCAGGAACTGGGTCCAAGACCAAATATGTTTCATATTACTCCTCAGGTGCCCTTCTGCTGTCCCTGCTTATTCCATGGTCAAGCCCATGTGGGATGACGCAGATGACCCAGGGGGTCCCAGCCTTTGAAGACAGTTTATACTTGACGTCTCAGATGCAGTACTTAAGAAACCATGGTAAGAGGTCAGAAGGCTGTTGGCTATCTTTACACTCTTTCAGGGTTGACTCATGGCCTTTAAGTTTTCATTAATTGTCAATATTAAAAACTTGGAAATGCTTTCTTAAAAAATCAGAAGAGACTACTTGTCTAGAGGTGAGCAGGACAGTTTTGGGGAGCAGATGTGTCCTTTCCAGTTCACCACTGTCCCAGTCATGCCCACCACCTGCCCTCCTGTGAGACGAATGTCTTGTACACTCAGTCTTCCTGTTTGCACAACTTGGGGTCCATTTTCTATTCCCCAATCCAAGAAGCATTCAAGGTCGAGGTGACTTCAAGCTCTCCTCTCCTGCAGCATAGAGAACATGCTGCTAGTCTCAAAATACTTGGGTTTCCCTTTCCATAAATAGTCAGTTGAAGGGCTCCTTCCCCACATGTGTGGACAGAGCGGCGACAGTGGAAGGTCTAGGAATCTGACTCTAGACCACAATCTCTCCCCTAGTATATAGTCAAGGACACATTGAGTCGTTTCAGTGCTCATACCATCACTGCCTTTTCATTTTTGAAGTTTCCAATTCAGCAGGTCGTGCTAGCGGCCCAGAATATTTCCCACCATGTGGACTCCTAAGCTCTCCCCCATGTCTCTCTGGGTCCAAAAGCATCTGACAATCGGATTCTCCAGACTCGAGTGCCTGAGCGTTTGAGAATGTGGAATTTCTTTGGTACGAGCTATAAAACGATCACGATGAAACTTTTCCATGCTGGTGAAGTACACACACAGCAAGTAGGTACCTTCTCTACGGATGCTTCAGAGTTGACAGAAACTACAAATCCTCATTCTTGAGAGGATTGATGGTGTTGAAATGTTTACAGAAGGTCACCCGGTTCCTCCTCCCGCCTGGAGCAGAGAAGTGAAACTGTGGGTAGTAGTTAAGCGAGGCTGGCCTTTCAAGCCGTGTTTATTCTGGAAATAACTCTGGAAAATGCCTCATGTGGTTCCCCAGAGACCTGGAGGTGGGTCAGTGTCAGTACATGCCGAATGAAAACAAGCTGTTTCTTCACAAAGTTGAGCAAAATTCATAAAAATGGTCTTTCTTAGAACTTCCAGACTGACCCTAGGGATTAGAAATGGACTTGAAAATGTGAGGAAGCCAGAGTACACAGCTAGACCAATAACAGCAAAAGAGTTCACGCAACGTCCTAACTGATTTAGACAGTGGAAATTTCATAAACATAAAGTGCAGGGGTTGGAAGTGGATCTGAAACACTTGTTTGTTTTCAATTCCCTGTTTGGTAATGAAGCCACTCCGCGAGGACTGGGCTGGGCGCCTGGCTCTTGACACTCACTCCCGGGGGCATGACGTGGACAGTGGTCTTCTATGCCAGCGGCCCTTGCAGGGCCTGGTGGGCGGGAGTACTGGTCCGTTGCTGGATGAGCAACACTGCCCATCTGGTGGGCCTCTCCATTAACGACAGATGGAGGGGCGCTTATGAAGGGATCGGTGTCCAGGAGCACCTGACAGATGTCATAGACCAGGACTTTGACTTCCCGCTGTAAAACTGTACCCCACAGGCACTCCGATTCATAGAGCACTCAGAGAGGCCTGCTTTCTCCCGAGATTAGAGGATGCCAAGGTTGACATCTCAAGCTTTTGTTCACCACCCTCCAGGCCATTATTTTGACCATTCTCCCTCCTCTGCCCACCCCCCACTCCCCCAGGGACCAGCTCTGGGACCTGGGGGAGGGTCCAGGTGACCCACAGTGAGCCAGTCGCAGTGCTTCAGGAGTTTTCGGGCTGATCCCAGAGAGACAGTGCACTTCCTACGTGATGTTGGAGTTGCTAGGGTGCAGGACTGCATGCTGCCGAAGCTGGGGGTCTCTCCATGTGCAGAGTGAGGGTCTGCAGAAGGGTGGCATTAAAGTGTTCCAAGCCCAGGCAGCCTGGGACATGATTCGAATGAATCTGTGGAGATTGAAATCGTATCAGCTCTAATGACCATGGTATACAGCTGGAACTCCTCCACTGGAAAAAAAACTAGAAAAATCTATCATATGCTCCTGGATAGCTACCGGATCAAAGAGGAAATCAATGGGAACATCAACAAACATTCGCAGAGAAATGAAAAACAAGCCATGCATTATCAGAACATCTGGGTCCAGCGAGAACGACGTCTACACCACCGCAGGCCTACCTCAAGAAACAGGAAAAATCTCAATTAAATCATCTACCTTGCCCCTAAAAGAATTAGCAAAAGAAGAACAAATAAAAAAGTCAGTAGAAGTGACTTTTTTAAAAAGCAGAAGGAAGATGGCGGCGAAGGTGGTTGGTTCCCTGACTGGTGTCTGAGGAAAACAGCAGGACTTTTCCAGAGGCCACGCTAGCAGGGGCCTCCGTGGCACCCAGCAGCCCAGGAAAGGCGGCGAGAGCACTGGGAGGGCCCACAGAGGACAGCGTGCCCCAGGGAGCTAGAAGGTGGGCGTGAGAGGCGCGCAGGCTGCAGCTGCCGGGGGAGGCTTTTGCAGCTGCAGCAGAGAGGGAGGCGGCAGACACCACCAGTGGACGCCGGACAGGGCATGGGCCCAGATCGAGTCCCTGCGAGGGAGGAGCCAAGAATGCGGGTGACACGGCCGCTTGGCCTGAGAGGAGACCTGAGAGGAGGGTTTGGCGCAGGACCCTGTCCTCAGTGCAGGTTGGAAGCTAACTCAACAAAGAGCAGAAGAAAGGACAGCACCAGCACACCCATGGGGACCCAGGCTCCAGTGGAGAGGAGCGTGGGGACTGTAACCCCTGGGCTGTGGACACATTCTGGAGGTGCGGAGAGGAGGGCTGGCCCAGGTGATGGTAGCAGGAAGCTACAGCACAGCCACTAAAGATTGTAAGAGCATCTATATGCCAGCAAATTAGATCATCTACAAGAAATGGACACAGTTTTAGAATTCTCTCTCCTTCAGTCTGCAAGATTGAAGAGGAAGAAGTGGTAAACCTAAATCAGATGACGTGCAATGACAATGAAACAGTCGCCAAAAGTCTCCCAGAAAGCAAAAACCCAGGACCTGATGGCTTGACTTGTGAGCTTTGCCAGAGTTTCAAAGATTTCATACCTATCCCTCTCAGACTTTCAAAAGAGTTAAATAAGAGGGAACGCTTCCAAGCACATTCTCTGATTCCAGAAGCAGACAAGGAAACCACAAGAAAAAGAAAACTACAGACCAATAAGGCTAATGCACACAGATGCAAATGTCCTCAACAAAATGCTGGCAAACCAAATCCAGCAAAACAATAAAAGACTTGTCCATCATGACTAGTGGGGCACAAGATGGTTCAGCATATGCGCACCAGTGTCATTAACGAAAACAAGGACAAAAATCATGCTATCATTTCGTAAATGTAGATAAAGTATTTGACAAGATCTGGTACTCATTTATGATACAGACTCAAAAAATAAAAAATAAAGGCGTTTTCTCTGGTAGCTCAGGCAGAGTCCAGAGACCTAGGTCCATGATCCGGGACGGCGGAAACAACCATAAACAAACTGAAGTGTTTTCTCCTCTTCTTCCTCCCTTAATTAAAAAAAAAAAGTGGGGGGAGCAGAAGGATATTACAAAACTGTCCACTCTCATCACTATAATTTAATATAGTACTGAAGTCCTAGCCAGCACGATGAGACAGGAAAAAGAAATAAAAGGAATCCACATTGGCAAAGGAAAAATATAACTATTCACAGGTGACATGAAAATATACATAGAAAACCTAAAGATTTTGCTAAAAATGAGTGCAGTAAAGTGGCTGGCCACAAAATACATTTACAAAAGCGATCATGTTTTTATAGACAAGTTAGAATAAAAACAAATCAAGTGAATAATCCCATTTATATTCACATCAAAAAGAATCAAATACCTAGGAATAAATTTCAAAGGAGGTGAAAGACCCGTGCAATGAAAATTATAAGACATTATTCCACAAAAATAGAAAAAAATCAAAGAGATGGGAAAATATTCCATGTTAATGAATATGAAGAATTAACTTGATTAAATGGTCATTTTACTGACAGTAAATATGGCAACAAATAATATTGCAATCTGCATGAAGCCACAAAGGCCTGAGTTACTAAAATAATTCTGAGAACAAGGCAGAAAATGAAAAATCACACTCCAGCTTGAAAATATACTATGCAGTGATAGCAATTAAAACAGTAGGGTACTGGTACAAAAACAGACCAATGAGATAGAATTAAGAGTCCAGAAATAAACCCACACATGTATGGTGGGTACTAATGACCATGTACTGAAGAAAGGAAAGTCTCTTCAAGAAATGATGCTGGGAAAACTAGATCGCCACGGGCAAAAAAAAGAAACTGGAGCTTTCTCTCTCTCTGTCTCTCTCTCTGTCTCTCTCTCTGTCTCTCTCTTTCTCTCTCTGTCTCTCTCTCTGTCTCTCTCTCTGTCTCTCTCTCTCTCTCTCTCTCTCTCTCTCTCTCTCTCTCTCTCTCTCTCTCTCTCTCTCTCTCTCTCTCTCTCTCTCTCTCTCTCTCTCTCTCTCTTCCTTCTGTTTTCTAAGGAAATGTGCAGGCAGGAATGAAGGCAAGCAGAGTCAGGCAGATAGGAAGAGAGAGGAGAAGAAGCATTTTATTAATTTTATTTGGTATTTAATTGTTCATCTTGGCTGTTCACCCCCACCCGCCGCCCCTCTGGACCTGGGCGGTGAACCCAGGACCTGGGACGTATATGGTATGTGAACCGCACTTGGTCTAAGGCGATGGGCCACACCGCTAAACTGCCTGAGCACACCCTGGAGCACTTTCTAACACCGTAAACAAAAATTAATTCAAAGTGGTTTCAAGATCCTCATGTAAGACCAAAAACCATAAAACATATAGAAGAAAACAGGCAACACATTTCTGATTATCTCCTTAGAGATGTCTTTGAGGACTCACCTCCAATGGCAAAGGAAATAGAAAAAATTAACAAATGGGGCTATATCAAATATAGAAGGTTTTGTAAATCAAAATAAACTACTACTAGAACAAACAGACATCTTGTGAAATGGGAGAATGTATTTGTACACCACAAATTCAACAGGTGTTAATATTCAAGACATATAAAGAACTCATACACTGCAACAAAGAACCACCTGAAAAAACCAAATGACTCAATCACAGATAGAAAGATCTGAACAGAATTTCTCTAAAGAGGGCATATAGATGGCCAAGAGCAAGGTAAAAATGTGCTCTTCACCACTTATTATGAAAGAAATGCAAATCAAAATCCCCATGAGATGTCACCGGTGAGATAGGGCTACACTGACAAGACAAAGACGCGCTGTCAAGGGTGGGAGGGAAGGGACCGCCTCCACGGCTGGTAAGAACATAGGTTGGCACAGCCATTTGGGAAAACAGCATGGAAAGTCCTCAAACAATTTAAAATAGAGCTTCCATTCCATCTAGCAATCCCGCTTCTCTGAAGAGTCGGGAGAATATGAAAACGTGAACTCGAAAGGATAGACGCACCCTCTGCTCACTGCAGACGCGCTGCGGAACCAACCCGGCGCCCGTGACGCGTGGCGGGAAAGCAAGGCCAGGTGCGTACACAGGGACACCACTCAGGTATGAAAAGGTGAAATCTTGCCTTTCACGACAACGTGGCGGGTAACTCAAGGGTATTTTGCTGAGTAAAATACGTCCGAAGGAGAATGAGAATTCCTGGAGGACCCTCCCAGGTAGGCCAGCTAGAGGGGGGCTGGAGCAGGAGAGGCGCCCCCCGCGCCCACAAACAAGACCCAAAGGAGATCAGAGAAGCCCCTGACACAGGCCAGGCACCAGAGGGCCCAGGAAACAAGGGGAAGCATCTGTGCAAACGCCCTTGTCGCTTAGACTAGCTGGGACACGAGTGCTGTCGTGAGAGGTGCCTACACACTCCCTCACTGTAAGAAACAGCGTAAAACGGACGTGGACCTGCTCATTAAGAGCCGCTCTCCCGGAGACCCCAGCCCGGAGCCGCCCCTTCGTGAAGGTCTGCACCGCTGGGGGAACGTGTGCGGGTCTTCCCTCGAGCCCCACCCGCCTCTCCTGTCTTGAGACGTGTGCGTTCCTTTCCTCCACCCCGCCGCTTGGCTGTTACAAATAATAAAACTTTTCCTTTTTCCCCCATGGGCTGTGTCTGCGGGGAGACTTAACCCCTGCCGGCACCGGAACCAGGACAGACACAGGAGTCCGTGCAGGTGGCGCTGACAATGTCACCTCTGTCCGCAATCCGGAGAAGCAATGCAAATGAACTAAGAGGAATACAATTAGAAGAACCCTGGGACCCTACAGCAAAACTGAGGTTTCCAGAGAGGGATGGGGGCGAGGGTTCAGATGGGAGACCAGGGTCATTTATGTCGCCCCCTTTTTTTCTTGTTTTGTTTTGGTTTAATACAAATAAAAATAAAATAAAAGGGCAACCTCAGCTGCCATTAAACCTGAAAAAACAAAAACAAAAAACCCAGGCTGTCTGACATATGGCAGCTACGTTGTCCCAGTAGGTGAGAGGGAAGAGACAATCGGGGGTCACAGAGCCACGGGTCCCCTGCCCACCCTGTGATCCCGGCCATCACACTCTTCTTGCCTCAACTACTTGAAACTCGGTTTGCACCTTTTGCGAGGGGAAGAGTCTTAAACACACAATATACACATCACTAGGGAAGCAACAGTGAACTCGCCTTTGTGGTCTGAAAAAGCAGGTCCAGCTTTAACCTTCAGAAGAGATTACTGGAAGTTTGAAAGTGCCAATCTTGGGTTTGTGTGCTGATTTGCCCATTTTTGCTTTTTAAAGACATATTTCCTTTTTTTCCCCCAAAACAAAAATCTTTTTAAAGAGTTGTAAGAACACCACGACGAGTGTTAGCCTTTACTGCTCGCTACAGGCCAGGTACTCGTTCACTTGCATTAACTCTTTTCAGCTAAACGAGTCTATGAAATATGTATTGTCCTTTCTTCCCATTTTACGGATGTGGAAAGTGAGGCACAGATGTATAAGCCGTTTTCCCCAGGGTTTCATAGGTAGTGTCGGGGACAGGATTTGAACCAGGGCATTACGAGTTCACAGGTGGAACTGTTAACAGGGAAACATGAAGAAGTGTGAGGGGGAATCGGAGCAGCATGTGAAGTCCTCCCCGCATCTCTGCCAACTTCCAAATCAGCCCTGGAGCACACGAAATGGAAGTCGACAGGACGAAGCACATTCAGCCCGGTGGGAGGACGCAGCCTGGGATCCCCAGCACACCGGCCACACCTGCTCAGGGTCAGTCTCTGTAAAAAGACTTACAGAATGTTTCCTTCTTATCTCTCCTGAAAGTTCCCACAGCAACTGCTTGGTCCTGTGATGATAAAAGCGCCCTTTCTTCTTCGATCAACCGCCTGCTGGAAAAACCCCTCCTCCTACCAGGCAGGGTAAATACCTGGCTGCCCCGCCAAACCTAAATGTAGTGCTCCCTGCCCACATGCTGGTTCTCCTCCTCCTCCTCTAATAAATCTATAAACTGCACTACCTAACACCTCAAGAATTCTTTCTTAAATCATGTCATTGCTGGACCCAATTTGCCCAGCAACGAAAGTATTGATTTTGTTTAGTTGTGACAATCGAAGTTGTATAAACTCAAATACATGTTGTCAATTTTTTTTGAAATAACTTTTGCTCTTTTTCAAGGCATTAAAACTCTTAGGCATGCCTTGAAAGTTCTTCTGCTTGAGGATTTGAGCTTATATCTTAGGAGACTAGCCGAGGGGAGATTTCAGATGCTTGCCAGGGGTGAAGCGGATGTAGGAACACCTCTCTCGTTTCCACTCCAACAGGCCCGTCTTAGAACCATCCACCCCTGTGGCTCAGGAGGCCGAGGAGCAGGCCACCTTAAGCCCAATGGACCTGAGTTTGTGACCTGCAGCTAGAGGTAAAAAGCAAAAACCAAAAAGCCAATTCTACCGTGTAGAAGCCAAATCTGACTCACAGTTTACTCTTGAAGAAGGAATCGGAATTGGAGGAATTGTGCTGAGGCCCCGGGCTCTGCCTCACTCCCATGCCTTCCGTCCCATTAGTAAAGCACCTAATCTCTGTCCCCTTTTCATCTTGCTCATCCAGGATTCACAAGAAAGATGGTAAAGGCTCCAGGAGAGATGGTTTAAATGCTTGGCCTACTTGCTAAATGTCTCCAGGGCACATGGAAAGTCCAAAAGTTGACCAAGCCTCATTCCTAGGAAACGTTTTTATGAGATGACAGGAGAATTTAGTTGACAAACCTCAAGTTGTGATCCAGAGTCTTTAGCTAATTTCCTACCTGTCGCTACTTCCTTTCTGAGCAACTGGAAAAACAGCTGGTCTCTTGCCGTCTTGACCAGAGGAGAACAGAGAAACAATTTTTGAAACTCCTTGACCCCCTCATTTCTGGTGGGATTGTGAAACTAAAAGATAAACATTGCATGGAATGTGACACCAGAACAATTGGCCCTATTGTGGAAGGAATGCTGGCTTCTTTTCTTTTCTAACAAACCCTTTCCGGTGACAGAAGAAAAGACAGCTCTGTCTGGGCCTCCAGGCTGCTCAGATTAGAAGTGGGCAAACCCAGCAGAGAAAGGCAGAAGGGTTCCGGGGTCACTCAGGACAGCGTATTTAAAGGGAATGACCATCCTGAGTGACTCGGAGGGCCGGTGTCATCTGCGGGTGGGGAAGGGAGTGAGGGTCTAGCTCATGCACCAACCTGGCTTCTTAAGAGCCGGAAACCTGTAGCCGGAAACCTCAGCTGAAACTGAGACCCCTTGCGCAGAAGCCCGGCCAGCTCTTCCTATTTAGGTCTTCCTTCTGCAAGCCCTTCAGGCAACGATGCCACGTTGCTCTGTGACATGAGTCACACGAGGCTTCAGCAGGCCCCCCTGCAAAGCCTGGAGTGTCCATAGCAAGACGTCCTCACCCGTCAGTGAAGGAGGCCGGAGGGCGCCTGCAGGCGTTCATCACACACGGTGTCACATGCGCTGTCCCTTTAAACAGAGCCAAGGCAGTGGAGAGAGGCTTCTCTGGGGTCATTGTCAACTCTTCTCTAGTTCCTTCAGCAGTGCTCACTCAGGAACCACCGTGCAGCTGGGCGGATAATAAGTCTACTTATGTATCACAACATAGATGACAACTGCCTGTGTTGTGTAGTGTATATTGTATAAAAACTCTGTGGGGGTCTTTGACCTGGTTCCTGACACAGGGCTCTTAAAACCGCTGTCTTTCCTGGGTGGCAGGAGTGCCTTTGTTCTACCATGGTGACCCCGGCGGGTTTCTGGATGGGGCTGCATCACCAGGAAGACCAAACCTAGATTAGAAGTTTGGCATTTTCGCTTCACCGCCCATTCTCTGGAGAGAGGGGAGGGGATGGAAAAGAGCTAGTGACGGACGGATCATGCCTACGTGATGGAGCCTCCATAGAAGCCCCCGAGGTGTGCAGTTTGAGAGCTTCTGAGCTGGGGGAGCTGCCCAGAGGGTGGTGCACCCCAACTGCCAGGGACAGAAGCTCCTGGGCTTGGCACCCTCTGGACCTCACCCCGTGTTCATCTGTGTCTTTTGTTATACAACACACTGGTGAATATAACTTTTCTCCTGGGCTCCTGTGAGCCCTTCTCGATTTGCTGGAAGATGCCGAGGAGCTGGTGGGACTTCTGGTTAGAGCCGGTGGGTCAGAGGCACAGGAGCCAGCCTGGACATGCCGTTGGTGTCTGCAGTGGGGACAGTCTTGCAGGACTGATCCTTTAACCTGTGGGACCTCGTGACAACTCTGAGTCGACAGCGCCAGGCTTGACTGAAATGGAGCAGCCCCCACTTGGGGTCTGGAGAGCTGGAGAATTGTGTGGGTGGGAAAACCTATACACACACACCCACATTGGGAGCCAGGAATGAAGTACTGAGAAGAACAACACCTGCTTTTCTAGATGACCTGGAATATGCTCCTCTCCAGGAATAGAACAGTGAACAAATAGCCTGTGTCCCTGATCTCAGAGAATCTTCTGACAGTAACTACAGTTATAAACAGCTGAGTGCTGAGGTGCACAAAATCAGGAGTCATGCCCAACGCCCAACAACAGCTTCTGAACTCTTCTTTGCTTCAGGAAAGGGGATGATTCATCCAGACCGAGGGAGGGCTCCTTTTTCTGTCTGCCTCCTTCGGCCTGGCTTCTTTGAGGTGGCTAACCAACCCCTTGAGGACATATATTTAGAAAAATAGTATGATGCCTTTTTTATCTAATTTCGGGTTCTATTTTTACCAACAGCCACAAACTTACCCAAAAGCGGTAACTACAGTACAAAACACTTTTCTAAATGAGCCACATAGGAGTAGGTTGTCCAACTGAAACTCCTTCAAACCCAAACACACTAGTGTGTGCTTCCTATAAGCCAGACCAGTCTCCTACTTGAGTGCCATGCAGACGTCAGCATCTGGAAATTAGCGTCACTCAGCCACACCGCCTAATCTCAGAGCCCACTCAAGCTTTGCCCATTGTCCCAAGAATGACCTTTAATGAAGGAGCCCATTCATGATCAAACATTGATTGAGTTGTCACATTCCCTTCCCAGTCTTTCCTTGACCTTTAGGACCTTGCTGCTCTATAAGAGAATAGGACAGTTATTTTGTAGAGTGCCCTTCGGTTTTTATTTGCCTAATGTTTCCTCATGGGTGCATTTAAGTTGGACATCTTCAGGAAGATCAGCTTCGAGATGGCAGTGTGCTTTCATTGCACCATAACACGTGGTACAGGATTTTGATTTGTCCTGTTACTGATTGTTCAATAAGATGGCATCGATGAGTCTTCTTCACTGTGAAATTGTGCTTTCCCCCTCTATAATTAAGATGAATTTTCCAGGAAGTACTGAAAAGTATCCCACTGCTCATCCATCTCTTAAGTCAGTATGGAATCATGATTTCCTGTTCTATTCAATAAGTTATGACATGTTGCCATTTTTATTTTGATGCTCCATTGTTCCATAGTTAGTAGCCTCATCAATCTGATGTCTGTGTCCTTTTGACATGTCTCGATCATCCTGCAAACCTTTCCTTAACAAGATCAATATTCTAGGCTCAACTTGTGCTTCTTGGGCCTAGGCCTGCACTCAACCATTTCTCCAAGATTTTTATGGGGAATGGTATTTAGAAGCCAAGATCTCAGTACTGGGTGTGCTCACTGCTACTGAGTTACTGCTGCCCCAAGGGCCTCTTGTAGGTAGAACTAGAAATATGTACATGTAAACGCACACATTTTGTTTTTCCTTATCTATTTTTCTTGAAATCCTTGAGTTTACATAAATGCCTTCAATTCCAACCCAGCACCACAGAGTTCATTCTACCTTTCTCCCTTTCCATATTTGTGACTCCTTTTGCCAATAGTGAGAAAGCTGGCTTCCATTGTTCTAAGTATACTTACCCATTCTATTAATCCCCTGTATAGAATCAATTGCTGCCTCCACCCCCTCCTCCGTGTGAACCCCCCTTGCCCTTTTTGGCTCTGACACCCCATCTATGACTACAACATGCAGTGAGGACTCCCTGCTCCATTGGGGTGCTGACTCCCCATGCTGGGCAGTATCTTCCCCACAGACCCACCTTGCTCCTCCAGCCTTCATAATCAGGAATGACTTGTTAAGGAAGGAAGAGGAAGGGAAGGAGAAAGAGAGGTAAGAAAAAGAAGGAAGATGGGGAAGGAGGACAGTGACATCGTTTATCTTCTGTTTTCTCGGATACCTCTTTGAAGTTCCATATTATGTATTATCACATATTACATAGACATATTGTATTGGGGCTCAAGTGCCCCAGTTTAGGCACTTCTCCTTCCTTAGTCCTTTTCTTCATCTACCTCTTAGTCTTTTTCTTCATCTACCTCTTCATCTACTGTCTACATCCAACAGTTCACCCATCCTAGTCTTACTGGTCCTGGGATCCATGCAGAGTATGCAAATTCAGACCATCCAGCTCGTCAAGAAATGGTTACCCGAAAAGAACGAAGAACATTAGCTTCTCCCTGGAGGAGCATACAGGGCCTCCAATACCTCAGAGGTAATCCTGCTCGTTTATGAGGCTGTATCTCCAAACAGAAAACACCCATCAAAATATCCTGTTAAGCATTTTCTCATTAAAGAAGAATAAGAATTAGCACCATTGTTTATTGTTTATTCAGAGAGTTTTGTCATTTAGGTTAACTATAGATATTCATGACCCCAGTATCAGGTCAGTGTTCCTAAAGCTAGCTAAGAATGTTGGGAAAGTATAGTTAAGTTATACCAAGAGTTATTAGAGACTTGAAAAGTATAAATTTGGCCCCTAAAGTAACATGGTAGTGGAACTGTCTAACATTTCAAGAGGAAGCTGAAACCAGTATTGTCTGTGTCCATGAGAATTAACTAATAAGCAAACAAAATCATAAAGCCCAATTGGAATGAGAGCATAGCTCAAGTTTTACAGTTTCAATTTTATGTTGCATGTATCTCCTTCCCAAACTGGGGAAGTGGTATACTTTAGGGATTTTTAAATAGAGGCAAGATGAGGACAACTGTCAAAAGTTCTAATAGAATGCCAAGACCCTTGTGTGGGTTAAAATGTCTTCACCCCTAATTTTATATTCTAGGATAGCCTCAGAGATCGAACACCTTAAAGCTTCAGGTTAACTTTGTTTAAGTTCTCCTGGGGGCTCATTCCCCTGAGAGGAGCTTTTGTCCGAGTCACAGCAAAATGACAAGACTGGTATTTTCGTGTTCTTTTCAAGTGTAATCAAAACACCACTTTCAATAACCTCAGTATTCTATTTAAATCTTTTCAAATTCATGAAATGGTGAAACTGAAGACCCAAATTAGACCTCTCTGAACACACAGGCCTCTGGAGTCTGGCTGGTCCTGCTTTGCTACTTCGTCACCTCCAGTCCTCTCCCCAGGGCTCCAAGGTTGTCCCAGATGGTGAGCTGTGACCTTGTGAGCTCACAGACTGAACATGGCCCCGAGTGGGGACTTCATGTTGGATTTGGGAGGGCATGGGTCAGTCATTTGTTCCTGCCTGCCTTTGGTAGGTCCTCGAGGAGCCTAACTGCTGTAGGTGAGCTGGGACAACTCCTCTTTGTGTGTTTAATTAGCCTTACATGCAGGTGTTGGAGGAAAAACTTCTCCTCTACCCTCTGAGGTTCAATTTCTAATTCAACTAAAAAAGGCGGATTGACAGGAGAAAAGGAACAGACTTTTTATTAATATTGGCATACCTGGAAGCCACAGAAAAAAAGTGCAATACAAGCAGTAGATTTGGGGGCCATAGGTCACTTAACAAAGGAAAGGGCGTTTGGGTTTCAAGAGACAAAATATCCCGGGGAAATAACTAGAAAATAAATAGAGGAAATAGAAAGAGGAATAATGGAAGATAAGGGTTATCAAGCTTCTCTCAGTGTCATTCTTCACGTCCCATACCAGAGTCCCCTTCTTCCTGGCACGGGATTGTGTGGGGCACCTGGGGGCTAGGAGGGGAGGTCAGAAGACACTGTCACAAAGTAAAGGTATATCTTGCTTTCAGACATTTCAGAGAAGGGTAGAGAATCTTCCTGCATTTGTTGATTCTGATTTGCTTTCAACTCAAAATAACACTTATGTTAAAGAGGCATATTTGGGGTGGAGTGATTTGATCCCTTTCACAGGCAAGAAAACCACTAATTGAGCCTTTTAGAAGATGTTGTGCCTCTGTCCCCACCTGTCTCCCCAGTCTTTATCTATTTTTTTTTAAACAGGAAGGAAGCAAGTGGGGACAAAGGCCAGTGGGCAGGCAGGAAGAGGGAAGAGGAAGAAGTACTTTATTAAATTAGTTGTTGATGATCATGGCCCCTGGCCCCTGGTGGCAAACCCAGGTCCTTGGGATGAGTGTGGACTACATAGGATCCAAGGACTTAACGCCTGAGTCACAAGGTTGTGTCCCCTGTCATCTTATTGTCATTATTGTGTAACAAGGAGGTGCAGGGACCTCATGTCAGCTGCCTCGAAGAATGAGCAAGGGTCTCCTGTAGGTGGGTATTTTGCATTTCTGATGTCTTCTCATCTTCGTGCACCCACGCTCTTCCCCTTGCCTTGGTCACCCTGTCTTGTCAGCTGACTTTCTAATGTCCTCTGTCACCCTGCAATAGCAGGGCATCTGCAGTCCTTTGATCTCTTTTTAAAACACTCAGTATTTTACCTCCCTACTTGGCTTTTTGACCAGGTTCACATGTCTGCATCTGCTGACCACACCGTATATGGATGCTGATTCTTTTTCCAGTAGAAAAAGCTTTCTTCTCTTTGATACTGTCCACAGAGCATTTCCTCATCTAGCAGAACAACACGACTCTGAAGAAGAGGTTTAGCTCAAAAATCTCAAAAGCTGTGGCCACCTGCTGAGATGCTAAGATGACCCCAAAGTGAAGCTGGGGGAGAAGGACATGAAACAAATCTCTTTCCAAGAAGTTTAACCTTGAAGAACATTCAGGATCGAGTCCAGTCCCTGGCCCCTCTTCTGTTTTGATTGGCCCCAGTCCTGTGCTATCATTTTTTTCTTGACCAAAACAATGCCTGAGATTATGAGGATTTTTATATTAAAAAAAAAAAAAAGTCCAAGGTCTCATTTAGATATTTTAAATTTCAACTTAGAAACTACTATTTTAAAAGCACATATTTATGTCTGAAACCCTGACCTCTGAATAAGTTTGTAAAAAAATGCAATCGCTCACATTCAGAATTCCAAGGTCACATTTTTTCCCTTAGTCTTGTTTGTAAGAACAAGATGACCAGCTCTCACATGTTAAAATATATTACTCACCATTGACACTGGTTTTTGTTTTCCTCCTGGGCAGTGGGTGTGTGAATCAGCTGCTTCCGTCCTGTGTTATGTGGCCCTGCTGGCACGGTCACCCCATTTTTCTGCGTTGCTTCATTCATCCTCCACACCCCCAAGTTTTTTTTTTAAACGAAGAATTGTTTTAAAGCAAATCCCAGATGGGACACAACTTGACCCAGAAAGACTGCAGCGTGTACCTGTCACAGATGAAGTTTTTCTTTTTTTTAACTCAAGTGCAACCCAGGATCAACCTAACACATTTCACAAAAGTCCTTTAACAACAGCTATGTGGGCAGAGTGACCACAGCCGGCATCAGAGGCCGGTCTAGGGGCACACGCAGCAGACCGGTGGTCAGGGAGAAGGGCTGGCCTCAGGGACCAGGGGAGGGGCCCTCTGCGTCTGTCATGAATTGAAGCAAAGCTTCTTGGAGAGGAGAGGCTGCTGCACCTGGCCACGCCTCAGAATTGCCTTTTTGGCCACTTCTAACCCAGAACTACACCAGGAAGGGGACTCTCGTACCCGTTTCACCAAAATGACACTGGGATCTCACAAATGAGTGCTTCAAACTGGGGCCCAAACCAGACCCCCACACGGCGCTTGACTGGCCTGTTACTTCGATCCCTCGGAGTTCCGTCCTCCCTTGTGCCCTGTGATGTTTATTTACAAAAGAACCTGGGTGCTTTATCCGGAGAAAGTCCCCACATTCTGAATCCTGCCCTCCTGGTAGAAATGCAGTGGATTCTACGAGGCTGAGAGGACTCAAGATTCTGCTGATGTTGTCTGCGTCGTCGGCAGGCATCCCCGGTTCCTTGGTGTTTTCAGTCCCTTGGGCTCCTGGGCTGTCTGCTCCTCTCAGGCCACGTGGTTGGGAGAAGCGGGAAGCAGGTCGGGCGGGGGGCGGGGGTCCCGCACTCAGCACGACCGTCTCAACTCAGTCCCCCAGCAGGGTGTCCCCGGATGGGGAGGCGCTAGATCACCGCCCCGGTGTGCTCGCCTCACCCCCGTGGGCTGGTCTGTCTCCTCTTGGGCTATAGTTCACTTTCTTCTTTCAGACTGTTGGATTTTCCAAGCATGGTGGAGCCGATTTAATTTTTGATACTAATTGTATGTCTGCTGGATTAACAGCTGGTAGAAAGACATCACATAGCCTTTGCTGTAAGATGAAAGCCCTTATTTATTTCACCAAGGAGACTGCGCACAGCTCTTGCTATGCCCTGAACGTGTCTAGTCCGGGCCGATCAACGCACATCAAGAACTCGCTGTGTCCATCGGTGGGCTCCAGCAAGGTCACTTCCCCACCGGGGAAGAGAAATGGAAGCTGCTGCAAGGGTTCCCCTGACGCCACCTCTGCCCCCAGCTTCCTAAAGCCCCAGAGACGCCTTTTCTCTGCAGCGGCCGACACTCCATCTCTGCCTCAACCCTTCAACGTGCGTGTCGATACAGAGCAGGTGTGAGCATCGTTCTCCGGCCATGGGATGGGTCCTCTGAGATGTTCACTGGCAAGAAACAAGTATCTTTGTGAGGACTCATGCATCTGGGGGATTGTGTCATGGGGCTGAGCTCCACAAAGTTGGAGAAAGTCTCTACCACATGCGTTGCGGCAGCAGAATATATGTCTGAGGGGAAACTAGGTTCTGCCCCAGGGCTGATAGAGCAGACGGGCCTGAGCTCCGAGGCAGCCCCCTGGCATCTCCAGTGACGTCTGCTTTAAGAGAGTATTGAAGCATCTCAGGGACCTGAAACAAAGGCGAGGCTGACATGCTGGATCTTGCCCAGAGCAGGAGCTGGTCCTTTTCCATATCCTCAGTGGAGCCCGGGCCTGCATGGCCCCAGGGGAGGAGCTGCTCCATCAGAGGAAACCCCAGTGCTGCATGATGGGAACCCAGACAAGTGAACCTGACCGGACCCACCCCCTCATGTCAAATGGGAGAACCAGCTTCCTCTTGGGGACAAGCGTACAGGGTCCAGGCCTAAGTGAACAGGCCTAAAACCTCGAAAGCAAAGAAATTTCATTTCCTGAAGCTGAGCTCTGCAAACACGGCCAGGAAAGGCCAGGAGGAAGGTTATCAGGTCGGGGTGTTGGTGTTTAGTTTCTCCTCTTGCACATTCCCCAGTAAGATTTAGAAGCAGCGGCAGGGAATGTCTCAGAGAGCGCTGGGGCGCCGGGGTCGGGAAGTGTGTTCACTAACACACATGACTGTGTTTCTCGAGCTCTCCGGGACACAGGCTCGGTTCATCCTGGCTGGGTCTCAGCATGGCTGACTGATCCCTCTGGTCGCAGACTGTGGCTTTCCTTGCTCAGGACGTGTGCCCGAGTTCCATGGGGAGGAGCCGGTGATGGTGACGGTAGGGGAAGCCCCACAGCTCAGGGATCTGAGATGCTGGTGAAAAAGAAGTTGAGAGGAAATTAACTTTGTGTGGACCAAAGGGCTCTTCCTCTCGTTAAGGCAGAGAAGTGCCTGCTTTCATTTCTGCTTTTATTTATTTTTAGTTTTTAAAACAAAGGTGCAGGCAGGAATGAAGGTGAGAAGGCAGACCAGAAGCAGGGGGAGAGAGAGGAAGAAGCGTTTATTCATTACACTTAGTTGTTCAACTTGGTTGTTCCTCCCAGTTCCCTTGGGTTGTATGTGGACTGTGCTCCTTTGCAGGTGGCTGACCCAACCACTGCTCCACCAGGACATGACTCCATTTTTGCCTTTTAGAAGTAAAACTATGATTAAACTTCTTGTAACCTGCAAAGTGGAATGGGGATGGTCTTGGAGTGACTGGTGATGCCCTGTCTGGACTTCAGCTGACCGCGGGGTAGCTACTAGACACTGTAAAATCATGTTCCTTTTCAATGTAGCCTCACGGCACAGCCCATACTCAAAGAAAGGTGAGGAACACCGAAGATGAAGATGAAGACAGTCAAGAGAATGCACTGGTAACATTTCTCCAAGTGGGCCACAACATGCCTTTCCCCACATTCCCAGTCATTCTAAGGAATCAGAATTAAACTTGTCTGCTATTGAGCTGAACTATAATAACAGGGATACCCGTTTTGCTCATTTGTCAACAGTCATGATGAGTTAGACTCATGCTGTGTCTTTGCTGTGGAGTACTTAGACCCGGCATTCCAGAACCTTCTCTCTTAGCAAAATGTGAGCTCTATTTACAGATAAAAGACTTAATTATTAAAACTCATTTTTAAAAAATGCAAAAATTCCAAGCAATTCATAGAATTCGTCTTTCTTTTTTTTCATCTTATAATATGTACTTGTCTTCAAATCAACATTTGCCACATTTGTTGATAAATCTCTTCATAGTGTAATTATAGGTCTTCTCTGACTATGATGATAACCCATAACAAACCCATCGTAAGCTGATGACCTCAAGAGTTAAAATTGCGTTCACGTCAGTGCCCAGACAGCAGTGCCAACGCAGACAGAGGGGTGCAGGTGACCACACCTACGTGGTAGGGGCTCCCCGTGTCTACTGCCATGTGCCACTAGTCCCGGGAAAGATCAAAATTCAAACCTGGTTTATCAGCAGTTGGGTCAATCTCCTCCGAAGGGAAACAACCACGGTGAACAACTAAAATCAAAATAAATAAAATAAAGATGCTTCTTCCTGCCTGTCTGCTCGCCTTCATTCCTGCCTCCACCTCTCCTTTAGAGAAATGACTGTGAAAACAAAACAGAAAGCGACTTCCACTGAGGACGCCCTGCCATTGCAGCAACATAAAGCAGAAAAATCATAGACTGAACCATCGTAGGTCGGCAACCATCTATAAATGGAAGATGGTCTCATCTCAAACAGCATAAAGCAGAAGTAAGTGTGTCTGCGCTGGGGTTTTCTGGTGGCAGGAGAAATCAGCTGTTTGCAGCATCACAGACAGTGCAGTGTAGGGTTTTAGTGCAGGACGCGCGGCGTTCCCGGCCCTAGAATTCCATCAGAGCCCCCCGAACCCCCAGTCCTACATAACCATCCTCTGCCAGCGCTGTGTCAGGCTCCGCAGACGTGGGTGGAAAGCTCGGCTGCCACTGAAACCCACTCTGGACGATGAGGGCCGATGAGGTGGCCGTGAGGGACCGCCAAGCATGGGAGAAGAGCTGCCCGAGCCCGGGATCTATGTGCTGCAGAGCAGGGACACACAGGGCAGCCTCTTCAGAACCCCGGTTCCCATTTTCTCCAAGCTTTTCTTAGGAGTTGCCAAATGGCCTTGGAGAACAATTCTGGGAGTCGCTGCTTCTTTGTCACGGCTCCAAGCCGGCTTCCCTGGTGGTCTCGCATCCTGGTCTCAGCGCTGCCCCAGCTCCCACGTACCGGTTAGTCAGAACCCCGACCTTCCAGGAGTGTCCGGTGTGGACAGTCACCAGGTATGATTAATGGGTTTCGTCCCATAAGTCCCGACACCAGGAGTCACTGTTTTTGGTGCTTATGTGTTGCAGATACTACTGTGGGATAACTGTTCTCCCCAATTCCTGATCATCATATCCCAGTGTTGTTCTGCTTGGCATCCAACCCAGCTAAAACACCTACCTTTCCCAAGGCCTGGCAGTAGGGGCGGGCAGATGACATGGTTCTGAGTTGTGTGGGAACCTGCCATGGGCTTCTGGAAATACTTGGTAGCACCACTGATCTGCCTTCTCTTTACCTTCATTTTCCTACTTGGAATACGGTCATGAGGACGGAGCAGAAGCAACCATCTTGATACCATGAGGTTAAAAAAACCCAAGAGGCCCCAAATCACATGCTTTGGGTAGTAGAGAAGAAATATAAAAGGAATAGCGTGTCAAGGGAGGCTTTTCCTAACTCCTGTGGGGATCTGGACAAGAGTGGAAGCATACATAACATGACCAAAAACTTAGCAACCAAGCTAACAAACTGTTAAGCAAAATACACTCTCTCCTCCTACCTTGGTAATATAATTTATAAGGATGAAATTTTAAAAGTAGGCAAAAGCTGTGGTTTTTATATGACTTAAAGGCAGCAAAATATCAAAGACACCCAATATGGCAGTGCACTTTTCTGTATGGCAGGCAAATTAGTTATTGATGAATTACGATTCTGGAGTTTACCTTGGAGTGAGTATTTTAAGCCTTTGTTATCACTGCAGAAAAGTATGACCCTGTTGAAAGAGATCTACTGACACCAGGACATAATCTAGAGGGGTTTTGTTGTTATTCCCTGCATTTAGAAATAAAACTTGAATTTGGCCTTAGCATTCCTTGATGATTTGTAGCCTTTTCCAGAAAAGAAAAACGACCACATTCGTTATTCTTGTGAGTCTGATTCTAGGTGATTGCAGTTTTTCTCTATTTGTAGCACTCTGGAAACCAAGCTAAGCTAAATAATGGTGACACCAGTTTCATAAGACAAAGTCTAAGTAAGTTCTTTATAAAGACACATGATGGATGATGACTTTCCCTTTCCTAAATGGTGGTTGCCGGGTCATTCAGGAGGCAAACTTAATAGGTAGCTATTATATCAAACCACAAAGAACTTTGAGTTTCGTGGTGGCAGACCTCTGACCTCACTGCCAACACACGGAGACTTAACTCTTCTGTGGTTTCAGACTCAGAGATGCCGTTTTTCCACAGCCCCGTCTGAAGACCGTCAAAGGGAAACGCTTTGGGAATCATGGGTATGAGGTCAGCGGTGGCTCAGAATAGAGGCCGGAAGTTTGAGTTAGATCCGAGAGCATCCCTGTGCGTGGGGGCGCACGTAGGGAGTCTGGCTGATGGCTCCTATTGATATGCCAGAGTCTAGAGGGGTCCCCCAGTCTGTGAGCCCAGCCTGACCTCAATCCATAGCCTGATTTGGTGAATTCTAGTTTGTTTCTCCTTATGGTCCAGACTTGGCTCTTGACGCAGCCCCAGGGCACTCCCCTACTCCCACACAGCTTGTTTGGGGAGACAAAGCCCACCTGTGAGAGGAGGGACCTGCTAGGGACTGAGTTACGTCACCCCCCAAACTCCTGTGATGAAGTCCTAACCCCCATGTGACTGTATTTGAAGATGGGCCTGTAAGGTGCTGAGGTTCAATGAGGCCCGAAGGATGGAGCCCTAATCCAGCGGGACGTCTCTAAGGAGAAGAGGAAGAGACCTGGGCACCCACCCTGCCTGCTCCGAGCTCGCGGCCAGAAGGCGGCTGCCGGTAAGCCAGGAAGGAGCCCTCTGCAGAAACCGGCCATGAATCGCAACTTCAGCTTCGGAGCTGTGAGAAAACCAATTTCTGCTGTCGGTGGTGAGATGTTGCAGAGTGGTTTGCCCCATTTCTTCTCCTTTAGATCCGGTGCGCACTTCCTTAAACTCGGCCTTCCCGGGACATTTCGTAAGAGTTCGGTTGTAGCTGGCTTAACATTTGGGGTAATTTGTGTACAGTCTTATGTTTGTTTTCTCCTTCCCTTGATAATTGAATTTGTAAAAAAGTCATTACAATTTAATGAATCTTATTGAAGGGACACTGTATCCTAACACCATACATTTTTAAGACGCGTAAATCAGCGTCTCTCTATAGCGCATCCGTGTCAGCACTGGAGCACAGTCGGCTCTCCCTTCACCATCCCGCAGATGCCCTCAACCCAGTTTGCCTGTCCTCCTCCCTTCGCTCCCTGTTGATAGCTGTAACCGAATGTGAAAGCAGAGAAGAGCGGTGTGCGCGTGCCTGCGTGTGTGTGCACGTGTGCCTTCATGTGTGTGCACGTGTGCCTGCGTGTGTGTGTACGTGAGCCAGTGTTTGTGGCCTATTTATTTATTTCAGCCACTGCAGAAGGAAACGCTGCAGGCGACACTGGCCAGCAGTTGGCGCGCCCGTCTGATTTGAAGGAGAAAGGAGGGAGCAGGTCATAAACGCCTTCTGTCCACAAACACCCACCACGTGTGATCACACCGGTGCCTCATCTTCACTCTTCGGGCACAGAGCACAATGTGGCTGCTTTAGAGACAGGAGCATGGAGCCCTGGCGGGGCGCTGAGGCCCACCCAGGGTCACGTGACTGCGCTGAGGCCAGAACGGGTTCCTGGCTCACACAGAGACGAGGAAGGCTACGCTGTCGTGGGACTGTTTAAAGAAGGCATTTGGGGAAGTTGCCACTATGAATGGAATTGCATGGTATAATTTATGGAGGTGTCCCCAATCCCATGTCTGTGTCCGCACCCCCGCCACGTGCGAGGGTCTGTTGGTCCCCCCATGAGCTGAAGGCCATCGTCTTGGCCCTCAACTCTCCCAGTCCTGTATCTTTAACTCCTTTTAAAAACCACAAATATTTTCATAGCAATAGACCCATTATCTCTTCAGGTCATTTCTAAGAAGCTCTAGAAAATCTCCATCAACTGGCTTTGTTCAACAGTTCATTTAGGAGATGACAGCTTTCCCCTTCACCCACTCTCGTCAGTCCCTCTCAAAACCAGAAGATGAAGTTAAAGCACAAACCGAGTCCTCGATGGAAGAGGAGAGAGCCCCTCACTGGTCCCTGGTGAGGGGGCGCTGACACCCAGGCCTGAGGTGGAGAGCCAGGCCCAGGGGGGCTCGGGAGAGCTTATGGGGAGCCCACCACCTGCTCCCCTCTCTGAGCAGAGCTCCTGCCCGATGCCGGGATCATGGAGAGGCTTGAAGAATGCTGATGTCCAGGCCGGCCCAGCCCCTCACCTCCTGCCCTGGGCAGTGACACGGGTGACCAGAGACCTTGAGAAGGACAGTCTGGGCCCACACGGGCCCTTCCCCTCTGCTCTGTGGGTCTTGCCTTCCCAGAGACAGGGAGGTGGCCATGCTCTGGCCAGCTGGTGGTGAACTCCATTCTAGGGTGCGGAGAGGGCGTGCCCTCGGCCAGCGGACAAGCAGCCGCCTTCTCCAGACACCTCAGCAGTGCGACAGCTGGTGTGTGACCCTGTCTCTGGACTCCAGCCTCTTTCGGTTAGCTATGCACGCGTGCTGGGGAAGTTGCTGGAAGATGGGGTCTGCTGGGCGAGGGAGTCAGCGGGAATAACGCAGAACAAGGAAGACGGGAAATCCCAGAGGGGAGGCCTTCCAGCAGCGCGGGGTTTCCCGGGAAGGGTGACGAGCCCGGGCACCTCCGGCAGGCAGCCAGGGGGCCCAGGAAGAGGCTCCTGGAAACCCAAGTGGAACCGACTCACGACTAGAAAAGTCTAGTCATGTGGGCGCGAGGGTGTGACGCCGTGTGATCAGGGAGCACACAGAGAAACGTAAAATGATGTCAGTCGAAACGCCAGGCAGCTCTGCATGTCGGGGAGAACGAAAAGTTATCAAAGAAAAGGAAACGCGGCCACAGTTTAGTGCCTGGCCTCACGTGGAGAGGACAGTGACGGCATTTACGTGTCCTAACAGCACGAGATGGCTGCTGATCTGATCAGAAGCGACGCTGTGACTGTGTTATTGTGGAGGAGCACTGGGTCCCCCATGCGCCCTGCAAGACCCCGATGGGGTCTGAAGTGGGGACGCAAGGCGGCGTGGCAGCACGGTGCGTGGGAACACAGAACCAGCTCTCGGAAGGGCGCGCGGAGTGTCCTGTGCAGCCGGGCGGGGTCGGAGGTGGCGCTGTGTGTCCGCTCTGGACACACCTTCGCCTCTGCTCCACGCGGTGAGCGAACGAAAACTCCCCAAAGAACCAGAGCTACATGTTTGGCCCTGATAAAAACGAAAATTAGAAATCCAGTTCGGGCTTGTACTCCGTTCCCAGTCCTGCCCAGGCCTCGCCACAGTCAAGCCGAGCTCGTGTGCTTCTGCCCTCCAGGTCCCTCCCCTGGACAGTCCTGGCAGGGAGCCCAGCTGCGCAACTCAGGGCGGAACTGCTGTCCCTGTTCACAGGGAACCAGCTCATTATCCACGGGAAATGCTGGCCCGTCCTTCGCCGCAGAAAGTGCCTTTCGGCTGTGTCTGATCAACAGAATCTGACTTTGAGCCCAGCTAGAAAGTCGGAGAATCTGGGCATCGGTCACCTTCACACATCATAAACCTGGCGAGTTCTTCCTCGCGCTGCGACACGTGGCCCACCTCAGACTTAGAAGGCAGCGGATCCCCCCTGGTCCCGGGTCCCCTGAGTCAGCACAGCAGATGCCATCATGCTCGGCTCTCAGCCAGGTCCGTGCGGGACTAGATTTGAACTGGCAGCATTTTAAAGTGACACTGTATGGTGGGAACTAGCTTTTAAGTGCCTGTCACTGCTGAGGTCCCCTCCTGTCTGCTTCCAAAAGGGTGATGAGGCCTCTGCTGGTAACGGAAATGAGTAGAAGTTGTAGCCTTGTCATCGCTGCCCCAGATTAGAAGCCATCGACCCACTTTTAGAAGGTGAGTGGAGATCAGAGTGGCACCCTGGACGGTGGCATATTATTCACTGATAAAAAGAAATGAGCCCTGGAGCCCAGAAGAGACAGCGGGGAACTGCGGTTGAACTCCACTAAGTGAAAGAAGCCCATGTGGAAAAGACACACGGGCTGTCTGATTCCAACAAAGCTGCTGGGGACGGTGAAGCGAAGGGGGCAGCAGAAGGACTGGAGCTGCAGCAGCCCTGGGGGAGGCAGGAATGGACAGGTGGAGCGCAGGGGGCTTTTGACCCTGCTCCACGGTGCTGTGATGGCAGACAGATGATGCAAAGCGTTATTTGAGCCCTGAGCACACGACCCGAGTGAACACCACCGTCGATGACGTTGCGATGGCTCCGTCACTGTGCCACACCGGCCTAAGGTGTTAGCATCAGAGGGATGTGTCTGCAGGGGAGGAAGGGCTATGCGGATCTCTGCGCTTTCTGTTTAATTTTTCCATAAAGTCAAAGCTGCTAGAAAGAAGGATGGAGGGAGGGAGGGAGAGAAGGAAAGAAGGAGGGAAGGAGGGAGGGAGGAAAAGAAAAGAAGGAAGGAATTCATTAAAGGAATCTGCCCTGCAGTGAAACGAAGTTGTTAAAATTAGAACGAAATGACATAGTCAAAGACACTGGAGAAGGCAGGGTAACAAAAAGCCCTCAGCTGAGCACAGCCTTTATTCTGAATTTTCCTCCAGCAGGTCCAAGCAGGGATGGACTGCACGAGCATGTCAACAAAAAGAAACAGACCAGGCCGCCGGGATAGTCCGGTGGCGGGAGAGGCACTTGCTCTCTATACCCAAGGAGCAAACTGTTTAATGGGCAATGATGTTGATTAGAAGTTCAGCCCATTACTACTTCCTATCAACTCCCCACCTTAAAACCAACCTGGGGACACGGAGTTACAGATTAGCCACCCAGGCAGAAGTGTGGGGCGGGTGGAGTGTCCCGTGGAAACGCCCTTCTTCTGACCGAGCGCTCATCACCATCAAATTCGGTGAGCGATGCGTCCCTCAGCTTCCCGGTGTCGTCACGGCCAGGACAGATGTGTTTGTCAGGCACACACACCTCCCTGTCGGCTCAAGTCTTTAAACAAGTCTGCTTTAGGAAGCAGCGCAGAACATTAGTCTTGTTATGATACATTCAGGATTATCAGAAAGAATCCTCTTGTCCTTTTCCTTGATTGCACAGAAAATCATGAAGTTAGAAGGGAAGGGACTTTGAAAACCGGGGCTGCACAGCTGAAGGGCTCCCACTGGCACGCAGCTGGTTAACCCCCGAGCCGGCTCTGGGACTCGGCTGCTATCAGGGAAGTGATAGGCCTGACCCTTCCACCAACAGGAATTACTGGGTCAGGCCAAATTCTAGGTCATTCATCATGATGCCGGGTGGGGTCACCGGGAGGAGGAGACCACGTGCCCACAGCCATCTGCAGCCTGGCCTCCCACTCAAGCCTGCCACCCCGAGGGGAGGCTGTGCAGCGGGGCAGCCAGGCTTGGAGCGGCTGCATGGAAAGGCCCTGTTTGCATGACATCAGTGACGGGGAGTGGGGACGTGAGAGCGGTTATGGATCAGTGGTCCGGAGGCTCTGGCCCCCCTGGTCCTCTCAGTGCCCTCTACCCTCCACCTTGTCACCAAAACAGCTTTGTACGATGATTCCACCCCGAAGGACTATGGCAGGCCTAACAGCCGAGTGTCCTCCCGTGTGCGTGCGTCAGGGACCAGCCCCTGTGGCTCCTGTAAGTCCCTGCTGAGCCAGCGGTGCTGAAGGCAAAGGCCCACCTCCACCACCAGGCAGGAACAATTGGTTTCCGTCTCTGCCTCCCCGGGAATGCAGCTGCAGGAGGAGGAGGAGGAGGGGGAGGAGGGCGTGAGGCCTCGGAAGTCCAGCTCAGGGTGCTTTCCGGCTCTTGGAGCCAGAGGGCTGCTCCAGGCTCCCCTCGCCACGCTGCGTCCCACCCAGGCCGAGCATCTGCCTCCCCCGCCTTCCTCTGGACTGGACCTGGCTTCCCAGCCCCCAGCCTCGAGGCCTAGTCCTCCCCAGCGCCTCAGTGGATGTAGACTGATTTTGTTTCAAACACATCAATGGCACAGTGAAGAGGCTTGGAGACTTTAACAACCGAGGTGCCCTCTCTGGAGGTGGGGTCTTCCTCCTGTCCCCTCTGGTCATTCCAACTCGGTGACTCTATCCCACAGCATACTTTTCTCACCTAACCAGGCAACATCTGGGAGGATTACGGGGCCAGGTTTCGCTTTTGGCCAGGGAGGCGTTGATATCAGCAGACTGAGTAGAACGAGATCTAGATATCTGGTCATTGTGGTTCTTGGCGCATGTTCCTCGAATCCCTGAGATTTCTGGAGTGAGAGGAGAGAGTTTTGCCTGCTAATGAGATGCTGGGGCTGGGGGTCCTGGACAGGTCCAGGTGGGGACGGGCCGCCATGATCAGAGGCTGGAACTTGGAGGCCCAGTCGCAACCTCCAAGGCGGGGACAGGGCTGGAGACTGGCTCCTCACCAACGGCCAGCGACTTAGTCAGTTGGGTCTTTATAATGAAGCCTCGCTCAACAGTGGGTTTCCAGGTGGGGAACAGGTAAAGGTGCTGGTACCAGCTGAAGGTCCTCACTCCTTCCTACATACTCTGGCCTACACATCTCTTCCTCTGGGCGTCCCTGGGTTGTAACAAACTGGCAACAGCAAGTGAAGCTCTTTGCTCCATTCTGTGAGCCACTCTAGCACATTCTTGAACCTGAGGAGGGCTCGTGGGAACCAGGCGGCCAAGAGTGAGGCTTGTGACTGGCTTCTGAAGTGGGCTTGGTCCCACTGGACAGAGGCAGAGGCCTAGGCCTCACTTAATCGCTGAGTCCCATTCCCCCACCTTCCTGGCCCCCAGTGCTCACCGACGCTGTAGTCGGGAGGGAGAAGCTCTTCTTCTCTGGAAAAGCTCAATTTTTGCTCTTCAAGCCTCCAAGTGATTGGATGAGGCCAAGCACCTCTCAGGGCCAGTGAGCCCTTTACCCAGAGCCGCCTGATGGCAGAGGCGGGCCCTGCCGACAGACACGCTCGCGGTGCTTGATGCTCTACTGGGACCCAGCCTGGCCAAGGCGCCACGGGGCTAAGCATCGTGCTGACCCTGCTCTACGCACCCCCGAGTTCGTGACACCACAAACCACACTGGAGGCCAGTGTGTGCAGGTTCACACTTTCTCACCCTTCTGACCTGACAGCAGGCAGAGACATCTGGACCCCCGCTCCCTGCTCCCCCGTTTCCTCTCCTCAGGTCGAAGTTCTGAGAAAGAGCAGGTGCTTGGCCGGCAGGGCGCCCTCCCCTCCGAGACCCTGGGGAAGCTTCTCACCTCCCCGCTGTGAGTCCCTCTCCTCTGGGAAGAAGCGGGTTTGCGTCCCGTCCCCCCACACCTCTCCGGACAAGCAGCCACACACCCTGCCAGGACGCCGCCTCCGCTCCTCCCTTCGTGAATTCATGACGCTGTGCGCTCAGACTCCCTCTCTACTTCAGAACATTTCACCACCCCGAAAAGAGCCCTGTGCCCATCAGCCGTCACGCCCCATGGCCCCCCAAGCCTCGCAGCCAGGCAGTCACAGCCGAGCCTTCTGTCTCGAGGAGCTGCTGCTCGGGCGTTACGTAGAAGTGGAGTCCTGCAGCCGGCGGTTTCCTGCGTCGGGCTTCTTTCATCCAGCGCAGTGTCTTCAGAGTCCGTCCCCATTGTGGTGACACATTGTTTCTCCTTATTTCAGAAGAATATCCCATTGTCCAGAGTAGACATTCACCAGTTGCTGGACATGGGAGCGGTCCCACTATTAGGATGATGCTGCTCAAACAGCGGTCTGCCCAGCTCTGTGTGGACCTGTGTCCAGTCCTCCTGGGTGTGTTCCCAGGAGTGGAACCGCTGGGTCACGTGGTAAGTCCCGGATGGGTTTCAGAGGACCCCCAGGCTGGATCTGCAGCGGCCCGGCCACCCCACCGCTCAGCGGCAGGGCGCGCAGTGCCGGCCTCGCTCCTCCCGGCCCTGCGGGCGTCTGTTTGATCGCAGCCCTCCCGCGCGTGCGGCCTGAGAGCTAAGAATGCCTGGTCTGCTTTTAAAGAGGCATGAAATACACGCAAAGGAAATGGGGCCAAGAGACCCCGGGGCTCCTTCTGTCTGGTCACCCCGCACCTTATATGCACTGGGAACACGGTCCCCTTTCGGTCACGCGTCTGCGTCTGTGTGGGCTGCTTTCCCTTTTCGACCTGCGGTGGCCTCTCCTGTCAGCCCAGACACTCTCTGTCCCCAGGGGACACTTCACACTGCCGCGTGTCTTTTCCGTCACGAGGGGTTCCAGACGCCGCACACACTCAGGGTTTTCCTCGCGTCTGAAACTTGGAGGAAGGAGAAGGGTTTGTCTTCTTCCAAGTCTAGCACCGAGCCCAGCGGGTGCCGTGGTGAACAAAGGCCTCAGATGTAAGATGGAGCTTGTCTTCAGAAAGCTGAAGTGACAGTCATCGCAGGCTCTGTCACCGGACAGCAGGAGTGGCGGCGACGGCGCCCAGACACAACCCTGGGCGGGAGGAAGTCTCCATGCCCTCGGAGTGACAGTCTCAGCCAGGGCGACAGGGAGCCAACCTGGCCGCGCGGCCCCCCCACCCCCAGCCCAGGCCCTGGGCCACCTGTCTAGCCCGACGTCCCTCTCTGGCACTGGGCCCCGCGTCGGCGCTGTGGGCTCAGGAAGTGACTTGAGTTCTCCCCACATCTCCACGGTCCTTCCCTCCTGGGCGCTTGTGGGATGGCTCTTCCGCCCCGTCAGTGACCGGGTGGCCATTTGACTCCATGAAAGACAAGGGACGTGGGTCACTCTGAGTGGAACCTCGAAGGGCCTGGGGGGAAGTGTGTCCTGTTTCCTTCCCCATGCTGTGTGACTGGGGGATTGTGTGACTGATGGAAACTCCCTCTTTCTGAGTGACTCTGTGGACAGAATCTTCCAGACCACTCTGGACACACCATGTAGGATTTGCAGTCGTACCAGCCGGTAGCCTGGCCCAGCCTGTCCCAGTAGGTACGAATCCCTTGTCCCGTGCGTGTTCACCCAGGGAGGACCTGGAGTGGCTGCTGTGGGCAGACATTGACCCAGACCTGCAGCGGGGGTGAGACCAGCGCAGGTGGGGGCCGAGCCCCCCCCAATTCTCCTTGGGCCCCTTCCAGGAGTAACCACTTCAAGAGTAACCATGCCTCAGTTTACCTTCCCAGCAAGAGAGGTCGTTTTCCACATCTGCTTACTGGTCTCGGGAGGACACCCTGACCATTCCTTCCCATCTCCTTTTATTGAAGCCAATCCTGCCGTGAAGCACACCTGGGCTCTATGGCTCCCAGAAGTATCTGGTTCTGGGGTGCAGATGGGAAAACAGGCAAACCCAAGACCGAGTACCAGTGTGCGTGGTCTCTTTGGGGCACGAAAGCCCCATGTTTGCCAATGACGTCGGACCGGGGTTCCTACCAAGGTCTGAAAAGTGGCAGGGCCTCTGCTGCGGCCCACGTCACCGCTCTGTGTAACGGTCATTCGCTTCTCATGCAGAAATAACAGGAACGATTTCCGTGCCAGCGTGAGTTCCTTTACCAGACTGTCTCAGCGCCGAGAAGCGTTAGTCAGCGTCACCGTCAGTGCAGGGAAGCCTCACTTCTCTCTGACTTTCTGGGGTGGAAGGCATGGCAGAAAAACAGGGGCCCAGCAAGGGTCCCCGACGACTATCCACCCGGGAGCAGGCTTGCTTTTCTTTAGGCACCCGGGGAGGAGGAAGAAAGGCCGAGTGACGACCTCCCAGCATCTGGCCCATGATGCACAGGTGCAGGTGCTGTCTCTGCGGGGAGTGTGCGGGCCGCGTTCTATGGGCTGCAAATGCCATCAGAGTCGATCGGAGGCCTTCTGGGCCTCTGGCTCTCTGCTGAGTGGAAATGGATTTCGTAAGTCCCAGTGCAAAGCACCTCAGGTTGAGTCATCCACGCCGCTGCGCTCTCCAAAAAGAGCCTGTTGTCATAAACGCACATCAAACCTTGTATGTGGGGCCCCCGGGGAGAGGGTGACAGCAGACAGTATGTGGACCCCTCCTAAGTTACAGCCAGAAAGCAAAACCTGATTGAGGAGACGGAAAGGGGCAGCTGCGGGGGCTGCTGTGGAGGCAAGAAGCTGGGGACAGAAGCATGCCACAGTCGCCACGGATAGGTGGTTCAAGTCACAGCAGACAGGTGGCCCAAGTCTCTGTGGACGGGTGGCCCAGCTGAGGTCCCCGGACGGACAGCATAGGAGCCTTCAGGTGCCAGCACAGAGCGCCGTCTCCTCGCACCTACCTACCTCCTTCCCCGCCTCCCGTCCCCTCCAGAAGTGCACTCCTGGGACGACAGGTGGTGGCTTGTCACCGTGTCACACAGCAACAGAGGCATGGGTTTTAGGAGTTAGGCTGCAAAGATGGGGGCGCGGCTCCCACACTGTGGAGTCATGGAAGGAGTTCTGAATGTTTCCTTAGGGGAGCCCAAGTCTCCAAGTCTCATTCGGCCCCGTGCCCCACACACAGCCTAGACGCAGTGAAGGGTAGAGCCGGGGGTTCCCATCAGAGGGGAAGAGTCTGTGCCCCATCCTTACTGAAGTGAACAAAACCTAAAGTTCTTCAAAATGCCCCCGTGCAACTCTGCCTGGATTTCATGTCACGGACGTGTGAGATGAGTCCATTATCGTGACTCTTAAAGAAAACAAGCCCACAGCATCCGTGGAGGGGTCTGAAGAGGGGCCGCCAGCTTCAGCCTCTGTGACCTGAGGGCCAGGCCGGCGTGGGAGCTGACTGCTCGCAGCCCCTTCGCCTGGGGTGGTGCTGCCCACCCCTCTCGGAGCCATTTCCTTTATCAGTCTCTGCCCACACCTGTCAGAAGTCAGCCTAAAACACTGCAATGGAATGGGTGACTGGGGGCGCCAGAAGGAGGAACCCCAATTTTCTTCAAGAAATTTGGGGTCTACAACCAATCTTCAGGTGGGGGTGGAGAGAGGGAGGGGGAGTGAGGGAGAAGAAAGGAGGGAAGATAGAAAGTGAGGAGGGAAGGAAGGAAGGAAGGAAAAAAGGTGGAAGGAGGAAAAGAGAAAGAACTTTCCAGCACTGGCCCCAAACACTTCACCGCAGACTGGTTCAGGCCACCAAGACAGAATGTTCTGCAGAGCAAGGAACATGTGACACTGTGGACAAACAGATGGTGTATAATTAACAAATGCAAGGCTGCCTTTCATGGTCTCTGCAGTGCTTGTGACCCACGCAACTGAATTAAAAACATTCGAAAACAAAAAAGAAGTGGTCATGGCCAAAGTTTCATCCCCAAAGCACCAACTCAAACTCCTCATCTGGGAGAGGGGCTGCCTTCGAACGCACGTCCCATTGCTGCTGCTCGGGGGCGTGTGACACTCTGCGGGCACCCCTCTGTCCCCTCTGCTCAGGGTGGGCTGAGTGGGCAGCTCTGCACAGAGCCTCCGGCCACAGTGGGGAGGGAGAGAGGTTGCTAGGCCCAGGCCACCACCTGACTCCTGGGTCGCACACACCAGCAGGCGGCCAGTGTCCCCTTAGTTCTGAGGACTAAATGCCAGCTGGGCCGATTCGCTCTCACTCGCATTCAGGGTGTGGGATGAATGCACTGGGGTCTCCAAAGCCTGATCCCTCCTCACCACCCATGTGGTGTCCTCCCTGCAAACCTGGCTGCGTTTTCCTCTTGGGAGGAGCCCAAGGGAAGAGCAGGCTGTGGTCCAGGCCCTGCTAGGGCTCCTGCAGTGAGACAGGTGGGCGCTGCTGCTGCCTGACTGGGCTCCTTCCCCAGGCGGGAGGCACCAGGACACGCTGTTGCATGGGGCGGGCACGCTGAGGGGCTGGAAGTGCCGAAAGAAAGAGAACGAGGAGGGACAATGAGGGAGAAGGCCTGGTGTGACCCTTGAGGGACCTGGCATGAGCCGGAGCGGGCAAGGCCCTGGATTTGAAGGGCGGGCATCGTGGGGGAACTCGGAGCCTGGGTGCAAAGCACTGGCAAGCAAGAATGGAAAAGGGGGCTGGGCTGCTGGGCTGCAGGGCTGCTGGGCTTCTCGGCCAGAAGCTGCTCTGTGGGTGCAGGGTTCTGACGCCCCCCGCCACCCCCGTCCCCGCAGCCGGCAGCGTGGAGCCGGGCGCCTTGCTGCCTGCGGCAGGAGGAAGGCTGCAGCTGCACCCGCAGAGAGCTGGGGAGAGCGCAGGATCTGAGAGGATGGAGACCTGGAGGTCTTAACACGATGTCATCCTGGGCTTCTGCGCACATCCGCGAAGGACAGTGACTCAGTCCCAAAGTCATCCTACCAGTTTGGAGGACTCCTTTAGCCTTCACCATCCAGGGAGGGCAGGGATTGCCTTCCCCATCCACGGAGACTTGGCTCGGACTTGAGTTTGGCACAGTGAGACAAGAAGCGCAAATCTGTCTTCCGGAGAAAGAAACACACTTCTGTTTATGGAGGCTCTTTTACGAAGAGGAGCCCGGGACACCATGTGAAGGAGGAACAGGGCAGCTGTCCGGCTCTCCAGCCCACGTCCTGTCTTCCACTCATGGCCAGTCGCTGGCGCCACACCTGCTGCTCCTGGGTTGCGAGGGTCTCTGCCCCAAGACCTGGTGGGGGAGGCGGGCATCAAGCAGTGAGGTGCTGTTGGGGGCAGTCATTTGTACAGCAGGCAGACGGGATCCGTGTGTTTTAAACAAGACCTGAATGACAAGAACCCAGTTACACAAGGAGGTGGGATCAGCCTTCCAGGCCAGGGGAACAGCTGATGCAAAGGCCCTGAGGTGGAGAAGAGCCTGGCGGGTTTTGGAAAGAAGGTCAAAAGAGTTGGAGTTCAGGAGCAAGGGCATCAGGGGGCAGAACGAATTATGTTTAGGGTCGGGGCTGCCTCGCACAGTGGCTTTCATCCTCAGATGAAGGTCTGACTGTCCCTGCAGGTAGGAGAGATGGCCATCCTAAGGCAGGTTGTGCAGGAAAGTGTGGGGTTGACTTATAGTTAGAGGGCACCCGAGTCTCGAATGGAATTGGGTGTCCGTGGGTGGCCCAGGGAGGCGGTATTGCAGATCCAGACTTGAGTCCAACAGGCGTGGCAGCAGGTGGGCAGAGGCAGAGACTCCGAGGACAGGAGTGTCCGGAGGACTGGCAGTTGGAAATGAAGCGAAAAGGAATCCAGGGTTGTTCCTAGAGGCATCACGCATGAGAACAGAGAGAAGTTTGAGAGGCCACGCGAGAGTAACAGGGGCTGGGTTTGTTTGCTTGTTTTTTCACTGAAGTCTGGGGGAGGAGACCCGGCTGAAGGAACAGGCAGACGGCAGGGCTTCTCCGTGTCTGTGGGTGTCAGTCACTGGGCAATGCGTTCCAGCGCAGAGCTGGGCCCCACCTCCCCGGTTCTGATCAGCCACTCGGGGTGGGGTCTGAGGATTTGTTTCAGGCATATTCTGTCCCCTGAGGGATGCTCAGCCACTGCCCCTGGCCGTCCTGGGCTCCCTCTCAGCTCAGGAGAGAGCGTAGGTGGGCTGCAAGTGAGGGCAGCAACTGGGACGCGTGGCGGCTCACCAGCAGGGACAGTGCCCACAGGTTCGCAGGGGGCTCAGACACCTGTCAACGCCAGTCTGCAGCACAGGTGCAAAGAGAAAGCCGACCAGCCGCAGCTGCCCGGCCCATGCCCAGCGCAGATCTGCACACACACATTGCACGCTGCGGGCAAAGGTGTAAGGCTGCGTGTTTCACTCTGCTGGCTGTCGCCCAAGTTTTCCATGATCCACCTCCCGCCCCACGTTCCGCTGCGAGGTTCTAGCACATCGCTGCTCTTTCCGCTTCGCTTCGTCACTGCCTGCCTGTCAAAATGGCTGCGTTTCCCATCCGGTACCAGTAAGGGTGCACATCTCTCTCCCTTTCTCTCTCTCTCTCTCTCCCCTGACCCCTTGTAACTGAATGCGACCCTCGTCCACTTAGCTATGGATTTATGTCAATAATAACCAGAGCAAGAAAACGCGCCAATGTTTAGTCTTCTGTGTAACTCACTGCAGGATTCGATCTCTTGTAGCTCACGCTTGTTAACCAACCTCTGTATGAATGTCTGGCTCTTTGAGAGATGCGAAACAACCACCCTATTTTACCTGGTCTGTGGTCGATAGGCTCAGTGAAGCTCAGTGAAGTGGGTGACCTAAGAGCTCCATTCTAGAAACAGCTCTCTCTAGAACTTCTATCACCAGCATGTCTCTACTTCTATGAATCTTTTGAAAATGTCCCATCTCGGCATGTCCTGGTGGCCTAGCGAACGAAGCCACCAGGCAGAATCACATACATTCCAGGGACCCAGGTTCGAGCGCCAGGGCCGGGGTGGGGGGGGGGGGTTGGGGGGCGCACAACCAAGATGAACAACTAAATAAAATAAATAAAAATGCTTCTTCCTCCTCTCTCTGCCCACCTTCATTCCAGCTGCCCATTTCCTTAAAAAAAAAGAAAATTTCCCATCTCAAAGTGATCATTTGCTGTCAGTATCTTTAAATATATATAATTTGATACTTACAAATATTGAATGTCACATTAATTAAAGTATAATAATATAACGAATCCTTGGACCCAGCCCCAAGTTATGAACTATAATGTGACCCCACCCTACACACACACACAGATAACTGCCTTGAATTTTGTGTTTATTGTGTCTTTGCCTTTTTTTAGGTAATATAATTTTTCTCCATGTTCTTTTTAAATGAAAGTATCATTTACACACACAACAATTTACAGATTTAAGTGTATCATTTGATGAGTTTTGACCCATTCAAGAAATGAATTTCCATTACCCTAGCAAGACCCTTGCATCCTTTCTTAACCCTCTCTCCCCTGCCAGGGACAACTATCCTGTTTTCTTGCTTCATGAATTGCTTTTGCCTGTACTACGATTTACTCTTTCATGCCTAGTTTTGTTGTTGTTGGTCCCAATAATGCCTCTGAAATTTGTTCCCACGTTGAGAGCATCAACAGTTATTTCTTTTCATTGTGGAGCAGTGATTTCTTGTATGAATGTGCTGTGTTTATGCCTTAATTCACTGATGGGTAAGCAGGCTGTTTCCAGTTTGAGGCTGTGTATCTCATTGGTCGTTAAAAGAGAGAGAGGGTTTTATCTCAAATG
Source organism: Solenodon paradoxus (assembly GCA_004363575.1). Taxonomy (NCBI): domain Eukaryota; kingdom Metazoa; phylum Chordata; class Mammalia; order Eulipotyphla; family Solenodontidae; genus Solenodon; species Solenodon paradoxus. The sequence continues at coordinate 56,719 of RJWH01004289.1, read as the reverse complement.
CACATGAGTCATTATTTAGTTTTGCTGGATTTGAACCCTACAGAGATGGTACCATGTGTATAGACACTTTGGGACCTTTTTTCTTGCTTAGTATTTAGTCTTCAGGATTAATCTGTTATGAGAGGCAACTAATCTTTTCCAACAGCTCTTGTGGAGACCATTCTTGCTAAAGTTGCTTGCTATTAAAAAAAAAAAAAAACAAAAGTATTCTTTGGGGTTACATATATAGAAAATCATATCATCTTCCAATGACAGCTGTCCCGTTGCTTTTCTAATCCTATGGCTTGTGTCTATTTTTCTTGTTATCGCAGCCTCTAGAATGTCAGCAATTCGGTGGAAAAGCAGCAGGAATGACATTCTTGTCTTACTCCTGATATTTAAGGGGAATTCTGTGAACATTTCAGTATTTCTACTGTTTGTTTCTGTCCTCTTTATCAGATTGAAGACGCTTTACTCTACTCCTAGTTTACTTAAGATTGTTGTTGTTTTTTTACTCAAAATGAGTAAGAGATTAGACGCACACTTATTCTGCATCTACTGAGTGTGCTGAGTGCCTTCTCTCCTTCGGTCTTCTATGGTGGAGAATGACTCCCGGGCTAGATCAGCCTCAAGGTGAAAGGCACGGTCCTGCAGACTATGGAGTCCGCTCAAGACTTCTGACACCAGCTGCAGGCCGGGGGGCCCCAGGGCCACCCTCACTCAAACCAGCTGGCTACCAATTTGGGGGGTCTGGACTCCCCGTGTTTTAGAGAAAGTCACAGAACTCAGATGAGTGCTATGCTAACTGCTACAGCTTTAGGATAGCAAAACAATACAGAACAGAGCTAGCCAAGGGTAAAGACAAATAGGGCAGAATCTAACAGTGGAGAGGTGCAAACACAAAGATTCTGTGTCCTCAGGGATGTCAACAATGGGTGTCAACAATCAGCTAGTGCCGCCGATGCAGAAAGCTCACTTAGGCTTCAGTCCTAATTTTGACTGAGGCGTCATTATATAGGCAAGCCTGATGGAATTTCTACCCATCTGCTTGACTTAAGTCTCCAGCAACAGCCTCCACCTCCACGCCACCCCCAACCCCAGCTGATTGTTAGTGGCCCAACGTCCCCACTCTCTAATCAGCACGGCTAGTTCCTAACCTGAGTCATCTTACTACCAGAAGCTCTCAGAGGTAGCCCAAGAGGTCTCCCATGAATAACAAAAACACTACTATAACTCAGGATGTTTTAGGAGTATAAAGAGTATTTGCCAGGAGTTGTGACAAAGGCCATTTATCTCTCTGGATAAAGTTAATTCTTTACTGCACAGTGACATGCATAGGTTTTCTGAGGTCAATCCAACCTTGCATTCTTGGAAAAATATCATGTTGTCTTTTAAAAACATGTCTGGATTCACTTCCCTGATTTTTCAAAGGACTTTGCACCTATGTTTATGAGTGAGATGGACTTAGATTTTTCCCTTCTTTTACTGACCTTGCCTGATTTCTAAAATTAAGATCCTCCTGAGTTCATAGAGTGAGTGGAGAGCTAAAATTTTGGTTAGACCACCAGTACTATGAAAACTTCAAGGAAATCACCTATAAAATTATCTGAGTCTGGAGCTTTTCTGGGGCAGGTCTATTAAGTTAAGTCTATTCAAGTTTTCTATTTCTTCTTGAGATAGAATCACTAAAGCATATTTTTCTAGAAATTTGTCTCTGTCACCTAATTGTCAAATATAGCAGCATAAAACTATTGTACTTTCCTATCTTTTAAATCTCTGCTATATCTGCAGTTGATTATCTTTTACTGGGCTTGTGATTAAATATTTGCACCTTTTCTTTTTTTTCTCAATCAATATCACGTGAGATCTGTCTAGTTTATTTGTCTTTTCAAAGACTCTGCGTTTAGGCTTGTCAATTCTTTCCACTGTTTGTTAATTCCTCTCTTTAACCCCGCAATTCAGTGATCCCTGCTCTTTTCTTTATTTTGGATTTATGTTGTTTGTTTTTTTTTCCCTAATTATTTTAGCTGGAGTTAATAAAAGACATTAATTTTGTCCTTTATTCTTTGCAGTTATGAGTATTTAAGACAGCATTTCCTCTGAGGGTTGCTATCCCTATAATACACCAGTTTGATGTGGTTTGTACAATATTGTTCAAAGTTTATATACATTGTGTGTATATGTATACACACATATACACACACACATACATATTTTTTTTAAGGAAAGATGCAAGCAGGAATGAAGGCAAGTAGGCAGGCAGGCAGGCAGAGAGAGGAGGAAAAAGGCATCTTTATTTTGTATTTTTTAATTTTTATTTAGTTGTTCACACTGGTTGTTTTCCCTGAGACTTGTACTCAAACCCAGGGTGTGTGGCCTGTTCCTTCAGAGGTGACTGGATCGCTGCTCCATGAGGGCACAGGCCATTAATATGTTTTCAATATAATTTTTCCTTTGGGCCATGAATTACTTAGTTTAAAAAAATTCCGATGTATGAAAGTTTATCTTTTTATTATTGACTTCTGTGTAATTTCTTTGCATTCAAAAATGTGATAGTTGCAATACTTATTTTCTGAAATGTGTTGAGATGTTCCTTCTGGCCTAGTATCTGATTAATTGTTGTAACTATTCTGTGTGTGCTGAAGAAAAACAGACATTTTCTAGTGGTTGTGTGTAGGGTTTTACATATGTCCCTTAGATCAAGATTGTCAATCAACTGTCCAACTATATTTATTGATTATTATTTCTGCTTGACTTACCAACGATTGAGAGAGAAATGTGGGTGGAGCTGTCAATTTCTCTCTGCTTCTAAGTTTTTATTTCTACAATGTGAGATGCTTTTATTAGGCAAATATTCATTCAGAATTCTTATTTCTTCCTAGTGAATTGAACGTTTTTGTCATTGTATAGTAAGCTTTTCTTAGAGTCTCTGTGTGTGGGTGTGATACTGATGTCGTTATTCTTGTCCCCTTTGGTCAGGATGTTCTGATGTATCTTTTGCAATCCTTCATTCGCTATTTGTCTGTGTCCTTTTGCATGAGATTCCTTTCAAACAGGATCTCTGGTGGCACCTGCCTTCTAACTCATGAGTTTAGTCCATTTATTATAAATATTGTGGCATATAAGTTTCCATCATCTTGACAGGAGGCATCAGAGACCTGCGGTCATGGACCTTTGCCAGTTATCGAAACAAGAACCGACAATCCAGTCCTGCTGGTTAACTGGGGCTCTTCCTCAGTGGTGCTTCTGGTAAGCACTTCATTTGAGAACACGTTATTTTCTAATGAGGTATCTGAATCCAAATCTGCAGTAAATGCATAAATCCACATAACTTCTCGAAGTTTTTCCCAAAATCTGAGAGACACCAGAGTACTGAGGAAAAAGCATGTGTTTTCGTGCTGGGCAGGACTGGTGGCTCATTTTTGGTTCCTTCTTAGTTGTGTGATTTGAGGTAAATTCCTTATTCTTTCTGTCTCCATCTGGAGATCAGGAACAATCACGCCTTTCTCTCGAGGTTTGCATCACGTGAGTGGATGGCCCGGCCACAGCAGGTACTAAATGAGTGAGCACACTCGGCCAGCACACAGCAGGTGCTCACTGCTTACCTGCTCTCTTTCTTCCTTCCTCTCCCTCTCTCCAGGGCCACGATGATGTCAGGGACACGGTAAATATTACAAATATGATATGTCACGGTGATGATTGCTGATGGCAATCACATTGTTTCCTGACTTCGGTGATTCATCTCAATGAAAAGAAAGATATGTGCCCTTCTGGCTGACAAGTTGCAAAACGATGACAGCCCGCCCTGGTTGGTCGTGATGTTAGTCTCCACCGGCATTGATTTCAGTAATCACCCCACTTTCTGAAGCCTTTGTTTGCATATTTGCTTTAGGCAGTTAGAATGTAACTGAGGTAATACAATTGCGTTCTCGGGAATTCACAGAGATCAAAACACAGATCTGAAAGGAAGCCAGGAAGAATCAGAAGTTTCCGAAGTGTGTGAACAGAGCAGCAGAGCAAGACGGCATCGAGCAGGGTCTGGTGGCTGAGGAGCGGGCAAGCACTCACTCTCTGGTCTGCGCCCCAACGGATGCCGCTAAAACAGGATGCTCGTCCCTCTCCTCTTCGAGTATTTTGAATGCTTTAGGTGTCAGAGATAAACCGCTTCCAGGTGTTTGTCATTTGGCCTGAAGGTATCTGAGTACCACTCTGGGCTCTGGATTTGTGTCGCCCAGACTCTCCAGCAGCACAGAATTGCAGCAGGAAAGCTGAGCGAGAGGAAGAGGGAGAAAGTGCGCACACGCATGCATATACGCACACCAAAAACAAACACAAAAAACTTTAGGCCATGGGTTTGAGTTTCCCATCTAATTTGGCTAAGGTGGAAACAAGGGGGTAATTAGGAAAGATTCAGTGGAGAGGGAGATGAGGCCCCATCTGGGACTGGCTGCGATGTCCACGGTCTGGTGCGGGATCCTGCGTGAGATGCGTCACCTCTCTGCACCTCATTTCCCTCGACTGTGCATAGAGGATGGTGGGGCCTTCTTCATACAATAGGTGTGAAGCTGAAATGAGCCGGCAGATGGAAAGCACTGGCCACGATGGGAACTCACATCCACTGGCAGGGCACACAGGCTCCAAGCAGAGGAAGGATGGCTGGTTCCAGGAACATGGCTACGAGCAGCCTCACTTACAGTATTGCTTTTCTGCCAGGGCCTCAGAGGACAGAGGCTGGCGGGCACTGCCAGGCTGCTCTCTGGGCCGGGGTCGATGAGTGCACTCCCGCTGCAAGACCAGACCTCCATCATGTGTCGGTATTTGCTCTATTGACATCAGAGACTTTTGACTGTTTGATCTGTTGGTCACCCAAGTATTTGACAGTGGGAACCCAGCCAAGACCAAAAGTCACTGATGTGGTTTGTGCCTCTTTATTATCAAGGCTTGGACTACAATTTGAACGAAAACTGTGAACAAGGAGATTTTTTGGTGTGAATGTTTGTTAGGGGCAAAATTCTGAGACCCGCCTTGCATCTCCCAGAGACATGAAAAGCTGTGACACCTTCAGAAGAGTGACTTTGTGGGACAATTGGCTCTGTGCCGTCCTGGCTGTCACATGACCCATGGGGCCAGGGATTTAGGGATCCCAGTGGAGCACACTCAGTGAAACAAGATGGCGACTGTGGCTCGTTGTGTGTGTGTGTGTGGGGTGGGGATGGACAACCATGCTCTTCCCACTGATCTCCTCACCTCTGTGTGTGTTTCCGTATTAGAAGTTTTTAAACATTTGCTCAGATCATTCAAAGGCCCTTGTACAGGATAAGGAATGTTAGAGAATTATGATGAACTCTGTTATTTATATTCTTATGGAATTTTCCAAACAGTACAGAAGGCCTCTGTTCTCCAACGAGTGATTCCCCTCCTTTTGAGAATAGAGTTAATTAAAGCAAAAAAATCATGAGTCATGTTTCCTTGGTACCGGATTGATAAAAACAACAAGCAATGAGCACTTAGACACTTATACTTTGCATCAGATGGGCATGGATGACAGCACGTGGCGCGTTTTCAGCATGTTATCTCATGGAGCTCTTACCACCACCCAGTGTGGCAGGCACTTTATCCCCATTTTCTGGATGAAGAGACTGAGGTCTAGAGGGTATCTCCTAAGATCCCTCGACCAGTAAATGGCAGAACAGTATCCACGCCCTAGTTCTTGACTTTGTAGGCTGCAACAGAATTGAGCACTGACCCTGTAATTTAGCCAAATTCTGCTTTTTGGCTTTGACATTGGAAGATGCGTCAAATGCCCACCTGAGCACCGCTTCTGGACCCTGGAACTTGAGAGTATGTTTGCTAAGGCAGACACTGTACCCGATCAACTTCAAGCGATTGCGAATGAGACTATACTTAGGATAATGTGTTGCTGCCAGAAAATTACCTTTCAAAATATAGAGAAGTATTTTAGATGCTCTTTGGAGACAATCTCTCCTCTGTTCTCTTTGTCATAAAATTCAGTCAGATGAAGAATAAATGCAAGATGGTTATTGCTAGAAATAAAAGTTGCAGTCATTGATGGTTGTGAGAGATATTAATTTTATGTGTAAAAAGAACATTCAAAAAGATATAGAAGTGAATTGCCACTTAATATATGAATATTGAGTGTGTTAACTGGACAATTTTAAGAACACTGTACCAAAGTGTATACGAATGAATAATGATATAAGACAAAATAACAGATTCGATGATCTTTCTAAATGTTGAATTAGACCATTAGTGACTTGCACTTGCATGATTTTAAACAAAATTTGTAAATACTATATTTAATGTATAGTTAAGTCAATTTCACTTATGAGTCTTTAGAGAAAAACTCCTTTGGGGAAGTCTCCATACCTTGTAGGGTGAATTAAAAGCAGAACATCAAGGTTTCACAAGGAGAACAAACCCCCAAATTCATGTGTTATATAGTAATGATACATTAATTTCTATCCAGACATCAAAGAGAACATAGAAAGTGTGACTAAAGTATTGACGAAAAGTGAGAAACAGTAAACCATTTTGTTCTTCCATCATCGACTGTAAGTGGACGTTGTTTAATTGTAACTGTGCCGTGGAAGAGAAACGCTGCTAGAATATCAGCCCTTAACCAGACTACCGAATTCTAAAAGTTCTAATGCTTGAATATTTAAAATAAAATCTCAGATAACCTAGAAGTTTATTTCATGAGAAAGATTTACCCTGGATCAAATATTGTCCTTAATAGTTTGATAGTCAATGTTTGGTCGAACAGTATATTCATTGAACTTCTGGTACTAAAATTCTGTGAATCGAGAGCATGATCTTAAAAATTATAAAATTCAGTAGAGAAATGCAAAAGAATAGGTATAGAGAAATAGGCAATCGTTCAAACATGGGAGGGGAGGACTTGAACTTGGTCCAAGGTAGGAAGGTAAAACGCCCGTCATCAGGGGTGACCACAGCCTGGGGAACAGTTGGCATTAAATAAAAAGGCAAGTCAGCTGGTATAATTTGGATGTTAAGTCTTCTATGTTTTTGTGCCATGTTATGCCCAGCAAGAATTACCAGTGACATATAGACGCTGACAGGGTGCAGACCGTAGAAACAGTGAAGGGTTAAATGAGTAGCTTCGCCACTAAAAAGGGTGGCTAAGGTCATCTTGACTTCCGTGTGAAGAATGTGAAGGGCATATAATGAAAGAGTCAAGCCTGCTGTCCACATCGTTGCAGTTCTGAAAGACGGGAAAGATTTCCATAAAAGTCATGCTTCTTAAGGAAGATGGGAAAGATGTGAAAACCCCTCAATCATCGATCCAGAGATGCCAAGCGAGCTTAGATCACTTTCTGGGCCCTGCGCTAGACACTGGGGACAAAGGAGTGGGCATATGCCTGATGACAAGGTGACGGGAGCTTCTGCCCCAAAAATTGGTGCTCAAGGGTCTTGGGCTCAAGGCCTCTGAGCTTGTCTCACAGTTGCCGAAATGCTGGGGCTCTGGATGTTTGTATCAACAATTAAAGAGAGAGAGAGAAAACTTTAAAAACAGATGTCTGCTTAAATATCTATGAAATGTAACACGTCAGCATAGCTTATAATGTGTCAAAATGCCATTACATCCAAGTTTACATATGGTTGCTGAGAAATTCATAGCCATTTGTGGTTATTTATTTGTAGACCTATAATTTGAAATATAAAATTATGAAAGCTTGAAATATTTTTATGGAAAGAAGAACAGTTAACACAGGGATCAGGTGCCTGTCATTTTGCCTGACAGGATGTGGGGTGGGGCTCCCACTTGTAAGAGTCCTAGACTTAAGGGTTTTTAAAACAGTCCCAAACAGATTTGCTTTGTTTCCCTGATTCTGGAAATGCACAGTCTTGGCATGCTTCAAAATATTCTAGAATATACACAAATGTAAGACAATCCCACACTTAGAGACAGCCACTACTAACGTTTTGATTAAAAATGTTTTCCAAAGTTTTTTCTTCTTTTCAAAGGAAAGGTGCAGGCAGGGAGGCAAGTAGAGAGGAAGAAATGTTTCATTTGTTTTTATTTAGGTTCATATCTTGGTTGTTACTGGGCCCCAGGGCACGAACCCAGGTCCTTGGGATGAATGTGGACTAAACTCAGCTGGAGGCGGCAGACCCCACCACTACTCCACCGGGGTGCGCCTCCAAAGTTTTTTTCAATGTCCCAATACACCTCAGTTTTTCCCAGCTTTATTGAGATATCGTTCACATGTCGAATGCACCCATCTAGAGGACGCAGGTCAGCACTCTTAGTACGACTGGGAGGCACAGCCTCCCTTAACAGTCGGGTCCTGTTTTCCAAACCATTCCCGCCCCGGCCCCCGTCCACTTCTGTTTCTGAGGATTCGCCTGTTCCAGACATGTCATGTAAGCTGAATCAGCTAATGCATGATCTTCCGTGATGACCTCTCTCACTAAGGATAAGGTTTTCAAAATCCCTCCATGTTGCAACAGGGCTTCCCTATTTCACTCCTTTTTATGTTAAATAATGTTTCATTGTATGAGCAGACCACACTGTACTCATCCATTCATCAGTGAAGGAACAGTGTGTTGTCACTATTTTTCACTGGAGCAACGCTTCTATGAAATCTGTGTACAAGCCTTTGTGTGGATATAGTTTCATTAGACCCAGGAATGGAATTGCTGGGTCCTGTGGTAATACTCTAAGCTTTTGATGACCTGCCAAACTGTTTTCTAAGTACCATTTTATATTTCCATCGCTAAGGTGGGATTTTAATTCCTCCACATCGTCACCAACATACTTATTTTTGCTGAAAGCCACCCACTGGGTGCAAGGTGGTACATAGATTTTTGAGGAGGATAGAGAAATCATCCAATATGCATTGTTTCATTGCTGTCTCATGTCAACAAACACAAATCTTGTACCATGATTTGAAGCACCTGGAGGGTGTTCTGAAAGGTCGCCCAATGACTTTGTGACTAACTGCTGTCCTTGGACACTGCACTTCACTGCACGTGCTTCCAGTTTCTGCTGCTTCGTAGATCAGCGTAGCTGTTTGTCCCTTTACTTCTTCTTTATGTTACAGCACTGGCCCTTCTGAGATTTTTGATAGATGTTGACAAGTATCTTTCTGAAAGATTCCGCCAGTGTTTTCCCTCTACATCCTTCTCCATAGCGGCTCCTGTATTTACGGCGAGAAGATCGGTGCTCCTGGTGGAGCTGTGTAGCCAGTGCTTCCGGCGAGCGTGTCTATGCACGTCGCCAGGACCTGGGCTCCTGTCCTGGTCTGGGGGGAGCAGCCAATGTAAACAACTAAATAAAACGTTTCTTCCTCCTCTCTCTTCCTGCCCGCCGATCCTGCCTGCACCTTTCCTTTAAAAAAAAAAAAGTGTAATGTAAGAGTCTAACATTTTTCATTTGAATTCTAATGTCTTTTATTACTCATGTGAGGAAATATCTTTTTGCAGCTTATTAGTCATTTAAAGAATTGTGTCATCAAATGTGTCAGTTCTTCTATTGGAGAATGCGTCTTTTCTGACTTATAAGATCTCTTTATATAATTTAAATCCGCCCCCCGTCTGTGGTCCTGAGGCTCTGGGAGGACACTCGCTCCCCAGAGATGCAGAAACTCGGTCTCGCATGGTCGGAAGCCCCGGCCCGCGTGCGGACCCCCCGGAATCTCTCCCGATGCTGGTGCACCAGCGTCTCAGAGGGAGCGCAGACCACGGCACGCGTTGGGCATGTGCCTGAGCAAACCTGGCCTCGGGTCCTGGGTCCTGCCCGTTTCATGTCGCTTCTCGAAAAGGCCACTTGGGCGTGTCCAGCATGACTTCATTCTCTCTCAGGAGCTGAGGCGAACCACCAAGAGGAGGCATGGAGTCGCCAACCCGGGCCTGCGAGGCATCTCACGGCAACGACGTGCTCCAGCGAGGACAGAGAGGCACACGCACTCTGCTGGCACCGTGGCAGGACGCCCGGAGCTGTTTTGGAGGCACCCCGAAACCAGGAGCTGTTTGTTGTGATAGCAAAGGAAAACTCAGAGGGGGCAGCGACTCGGGAGCGCATTTTAAACGGGGTGCAGCTTTGGAACAGTGACAGACAGGCGTGTTCTAAAGTCAATGTCATGCTTTGCAAAACTTTTCTGTGAAAAGCAGGAAAGTAGGAAGCCACTCAGAATGGGCCTGCTCATGGGGTTTCAGGTCACTGATTAGAAGGGCATTGCCTCTGATGCAGGGACACTAGAGAGGGACCCCAAACAGGGTCCTGATGTTGTCCTTTCACTCTTATCTCTAAATAGGTAGGGTGGGCACGCTGGTGGAGTAGTGGTCTAATCCATCGCCTCCAGCCTGGTGCAGTCCACGTACATCCCAGATTTGCATCTTGGGGCCTGGGGAGCTGGGGGTAACAGGATGAACAGCTAAATAAAAGAAGTGCTTCTCCCTCCTCTCTCTTCCTGCCTGCCTACTTCTGCTCTCCTTCATTCCTGACAGCACCTTTCCTTTAAAACAGACAAGCCTGTAGGGTGACAGGAGATTCTCGGTATGCTTGAACCATCAGAAACAAGGAGAAGCCAGCGACGGGCGAGGAATCTGTGGCACTCCCTCCGAGGTGCGTGGAGGGGCTCACCGGGCACTGTCCTGCGAGACGGGACAGGCCTGCTCCCAAGGACTTGAGATAAAGCTGGAAGCTGAAACAAATACTTGTGGGAAAACCCAGAGATAAGAGAGCAGTGAACTGGCCTCCTCTCTTGAGTCATAGGCGAGCTCAGTGTTGCAGGCATTTAATGGAGGAGACGTCCGTGCACCTGGATGCACCAGGAGGGGGAAGGAGAGGCGCCATCAGGAAGGCAGAATGGCGGGGGTTAGGGAGGGGGCGTCAGCTGTGCCCTGGAGGGGAGCTGACGCAGGCACTCAGGAGCAGGGACAGAAGGGAAGTCAGATGTGGGGTCACCTATCAGAGTTAATGGTGGGGCCCCAGGAGGTGTCCAGTGCCAACTAGGTGGGAGTGCCCTGACCAAAAGGGAGGGATTTGGGAATGAAAAGTTCAAGGGGAGAGAGGCCTGGAGTGCATTCCGGACTGAGAGCAGGGCTGGGAGGAACCAGGAGATACCAGGCATTCTCGGCCCCCTCCCTTCCCTTCTTCTCCCCTCCCCCCTTCTCCCTTTGCTCCCCAATTCTCCCCTCCTTCTCTTCCTCTCTGGTCTGGTTTATGCTTTTCCATCTCCACAAGCATTGCCCTCCCTTACAGTCAGTTGCTGCAACATGCGTGGTGGGTAGCGTTTGGTTTTTGTAAGAGCTTGCATGCTGCTGTTTAAGCATATATATTTTAGTGGCTTTTAATTCTGGAATAACTTCAACTTTACGGAAAGGTCGCAGGCCTGGTACAGAAGCTCCTCCCACCCCTTGTCCTGACTCCACGGGCCCTGCCTCCCGCACAACACCAAGCTCATGTCTCAGGAGCGTTAACTGCAGTGCCAACTGGAAGTCAGAAAGCCGTACCCCACCTGTTTGAATTTCATCTGTACGTGCCCCCTCCAGGAGCCTGGGGTCAGCTTCTCCAGCGCTGCCTGCTGGGGAGGCTGTGGGCTTCATGACACTGTTCTCCAGCCCGTGGCCTCATCTGCATCCTTGTCTACTTTCTTCCCTCCCAGGAGGTAACCTCCAGGGAGGACACAGTCTGTGTCCTCCACCGATGGCCTCCTGGGTGGAACCCTGGTCGGTGGTCACTCTCCCCGTTGGCTGCGTGGCCTCAGGGAGCGCAGCCCGTCTGCTCATCGGAGGGCAGGTTGCCCACCGCCCTGGCTCACGGGTTTCTGAGGCATAAGGAGAAAGTGTGCAGGGCTGGGCTGGTACAGTGAGCAGAGCCCCTTCTCCACCGCGTCCTGATGGCGTGGCACCTGCACGTGGTGGGATGTCCATAGGATGTTCATGGGACTGGTCCGGGCTGAGCTCTCATTTAGTGACATGGGGGCAGGAAAATGAGCAGGACGACCCTCTTCTGTGAGATGAGCGAGGGGAGGGGCGTGGGCACCAAGGAGGGAGGGAGGCAATGCGTCTGACCTGGATTACTCCTCTTATCCTGACAGCTCCCTGACCTGAGCACTCACCCCACCAAGGCTGTGTCTGCGAGCAGTGGGGAGTGGGCCTGGGGCAGCCAGCACAGGGTCTGAGGCAGCAGGCAGAGCCCGTGGGAGGAGGTACTGGGGTCCCCATAAAAGGAGGTGGGGACTTTGCTAAAAGAAAGGGGAAGGTGAATGCAGGGTGACCCGGGTGGTGGGCGGGCATATCACCTAGTCGCTGTGCCTGGGGTGCAGAGAAGGTTCCAGTGCCCAGGGTAGCCTCCCACACCTGCTCACTGTCCCTGTTGATTCCAGGGATGGGGGAGTCATGCCCTCGGTCAGTGGGAGCATGATGACAAGGGAGGGAGGAAGACAAGGCCGGAGCCTTCGGACATGTCCACGTGCGGGAGCGGAGAGGCCACCATGAGCGTAGGGGTCCAGAGGGGGTGTCCCCGGGGTCACACAGTGAGGGCCCAGGACAAGGCCGCACTGACCGCCAGGAGGGTGCTAGGGACTCAGATACCAGGACTGACCAGGAGCGGGGACGGAATCAGCACCCGCTCGCTCTTAAGACACAGGAAGCAGCAAATGTCTGAGGCAAACAGTTTTCCTTCCTGGGCCGTCGAGAACCAAGCCACGGAGCCCTGCCCGGCGCCGGCCTGGCCTCCTGATTACAGAGGAGAGGGACGGGGCAGCCTCCACCCAGGCCGGCCTCACCGCAGTCTCCGGACCTGCGGCACCGCCCGCCTGGAAGTCACACTCAGGGAGTCCTGATTGACCCCGGGCACAGGGACAGTGACAGCGACTTGTGTGCACTGACAGTCGGCTCGTCCGACTTGGTGAGGGTTGAGACACAGCCCTGACCCTTCTCAGATGTGTCTGTTTGTTTAGACTCTGCAGGAGGCACCAGGAATGTGCACGCCCCTGACAGATTTGGGGAGGTCTGAGCTTCCGCATGACCCACGGGGGTGGCGAAGAGCTTTTCATTCTGGGCCTGTGGAGGGTGATGAAGGGGACTGTCCTGTGTGAGGGAGGGGGCCACCGCACAGCACCTTTGTTGGGTGGCCTCAGTCAAAAGGAATCAGTTATTCCAACACCAAAATGGTTTTCATGGTAAGACCCACAGGCACGTCCTTAAATCCAGGGCTAACAACCTATGCGACCTGTACGATGCCCTATATGATGACCTGTGACCTATATGACGACCTGTGCCTATATGGTGACCTTTACAACCTGCATGACTTACACAATGACCTAGGTGCCCCCTGGAGGAGCCCCTCCACCCCACTGGAGGGGTCAGCAGCCTCGCCCCACAGGAAAAGCAGACATATCCTCCTGTGCTTTGCTGATTTGCATACGTGTGTCCCCTCTGGTCTCGTTGAAACAGGGTTTCTTATATGAACGGTCACTTTGGCAAAGGATGGGGCTACAGATAACAGTAGCACTTGACCTTGAGAGGGGTGTCAGGGATCTCTGCGGTGGGGTCCTTGCAGTGCTCAGAGTTGAGGCAGAGGGGTCGGGAGACGGAGGGGTGCTCAGCCGGAGAAGACGGGTGGAGGAGGCCGGCTCCTGGGAGTGGGCACTCGGAGGAGCAGACGGCCCTGACTGGGACGGGCTTTGCTGTCACCTGCCCTGTAGGCACGATGCCCGGTGACCTTTGACTTAGAAACTTGGGGACAGTTCTCCCGAGGAGTGTCCCAGGCCACGCTCACTGAGCGTGAAGGCAGCGGAGAGGAGCTCACATCGGGCCCCCATCTTCATCAGTTTATATTTGAAATGTCCCAAATCACTTGTCTCACATTTTGAACGTGCTGTGATGTTCAGTTTTTTGCTATGAAAACTCGCAAGCACATGGGATATACCATTGCGCTTTCTTTTTATTTGTCCATTTGTTCATTTTGTGTATTTGTTCTGAGTCGTTATCCCAGGTCCCTGGACTTTACAGGGACTATGCTGGAGCCGCAGACTTAACACCTGAGCCACCAGGACGTGCCTGTTTTTATTGCTTATGTGTAAGCTTTTTAATGAAGTCAAATACACATATAGAAAAGCACACGTCATGAGTCTACAACTCAATGGAATTTTACACCTTCTTGTATGATTTTAAAGCAACTCTGCCATTTATTTCATCTCTGTAATTAATCTTTATGTAGATATAGATGCGGAAATGGAGATGGAAATAGAGATAGAGACACAGCAGTAAAGACACCTGATGTCGATTTGCCATTTTAATCATTTTAAGCACACAGTGCAGCCTTGTGAGGTGCGAAGCACAGCTCCAGAATCCTTCTCCCACACACTGAAAACATTCCCATCACTTTTAATAAGACTCACTGGAGGGCTGAACCTTCAAATCCACCTTTAGAAAGGGGCATGTGATTGAGAACGGAAATCTCATTCGACCCAGTTATCCCACTACTGGGTATTTACCCCCAAAACCACAGCAGCATTCATTTGCAGAGACACATTCGCCCCCAAATTCATTACTCACCATAGCTAAGAGCAGGGGACCACTGTGTGCCCATCGACAGATGAGGGGTAAAGCCGATGTGGCCTATATACACAGTGGAATACTATTTAGCCATCAAAAGATGAAACCCTGCCATTGGCAACAGCATAGAGGAACCTAGAGGGAATTTGTTTAATGATTAAACAAGAAGGAGAAAAACCTCACCTGATTTCACCTGCATGTGGCAGTGAGAGAAACCAAAAAACAATGCATAAGGAGCTGGACTACTGGCGGCGAGTTCAGTGCGGATCCCGACTTACAAGGACGCAGACCTTAGACCCACATCGTGTCACGATGCAGTGCTCCTTCAACACGGTGAGCAGAAAGAAGGCTGTGTGTGCTCACCTGATGTCACAGTGCCTGCCTTGGAGGGCGGGTATGGGACGTGCAGTGGGTAGAGATTTGATCCCTGATGCCGGGAAGGCTCTGTAAACAGGAGACGACCTCATGCGGCCGCCGCCTCCGGGCCACACTCCCTGCCGCGCAGTGATTACAGGGTGGACAGCACGTATTGAGTGAGCGAGGTCATGGCTCCATGGCCCTTGTGACCGTCCCCTTTGCACATACAGAGTGACGTGTCCCCGGTCTCCTGGCAGCACGCTGGGTCAGGAGAGAAGGGAGAGAGAGGCTGCAGCTCTGGTGCTGCTGCTCAGCGTCAACTCAGAGGTTCTGACTTCCCCGGGCGGCGAACTCGGGAATGGCTGCGGTCAGGCCGGCTGTCATCCCTCCACCTGATGCTCTCGTTATTTACGTTCACTGGCCTCACTTTCAAGAATATTTGTTTGACATTTGCCTTCTGGCAGGCCGGGACCAACGAGTGGGAGTTGCAGGAGGTGGCACCGGCTGGACACGTCGGATACTCTTAGTCAGAGCCCTCCAAAAACGGAACAGCTTGACTCAGAAGCTGCAAGTCCCCAGCCTGGACAACGTCCCCAAGGGGTTCCTTCAGGGGAGTGCTGGCCCAGTTACAGAGGTCAGGGACAGCCATCCTTTCTGTGCCAGGCACGGTCCTCGTTCTTCTAGATGGTCTCACTCAACCAATTCCTAATAGGCCAGCAAGATGGACTCTGCTCTCACCTTCGTCCCTTCACTTAGGAAACTGAGGCACACAGAGGGTGAGTGACCTGGTCAAGCTGACTGGGTGGGCAAGAGAGAGAGGCAGGACTCCAAGCCAGGCAGCCTGTCGTCTCGCGTGTAAGCTTCTCTCGTGTGCAGTGGTGCAGTGGTCTGCTCGTCAGGTAACGGCTACCTGCCCCAGCTCGGGGGCAGCTGCTGTATTCAAAGGTGTTTAAAAGGCAGTGCCTTGGCATCAAAGGGCCATTAGACATCAGGAAGGCTGCTGAGTCAAAGACCTGGGCACCTCTTAAATCCAGGCCCTGCTGTCCGTAAAATGCGAAACGATTCCAATAGCCCTGCAACTCCTGCCGTAAAATGCTCTGATTCATGACCAGGGGAAAGAGGAAAATATGTCTGTAATAAAATAAAAGTATTCTGCAGAAGGTCAAGAGTGAGGACAGAGGCACCCAGCCCTCATTCGATGCTCTATCGTGAGTTCAGGTCCCGACAGGAAGCAGCTCCGACCTTCTTCTGCTGTCATCGCCCCAGCCTGCACCGCGACATTTTCTAAGGCGCTGATGGGGTCCAGCCCGAAGTCTACACCATGCAGACACCCCCAGGCCTGGCAGTCTTCTGCAACGATCAGCTGCAAGCACAGTGCTCCTCACACGAGCTGGCATGCATTTTGCTTGCAAGGGTTCTAGAAAACGGGTTAAAATCATTTCTCTGACTTTGCACATGGGAAAGCTGAGGTGGAGGAAGGCTTCGCCACTTTTCCAAAACGTGTCAATAGGGAGACTTCTCGGTCTGAGAAGTGGCTAGGTCCTTTCCTGCGAAGCAGGACCTGGGCTTTTCACCCAGCACATCTCTGATGGGAAGAGAATTGCTTCTAGCTCCCCAGCAGGTATTCACCCCAAATGTCGGCCCTGGCGGAGCAGGAGGCAGCTGAAGAGGCTGAGCTGAAAGCTTCTTTCTTCTCCTCCTTGACTGCCAATTCCATTGACTTAGGAAGGAGTTGTGACCAGAATAAGTGTGTGTTTTCAACCATTGTGAGCATCTGTTGTTACGACGCGATCTCGAAGACTTTTGTTCACTTTCCTGATGACACCCCCACCCTTAGATTCTGTCCCCATGGCTGTGTGGCAGTTTTCTTAGGCCAGACTAACAATCCAAAAGTAACAGGATTTCTGAAATTGCCCCAAAGCTGTTCTCTGTCCCAAAAGCTAATGCACTCCCAGGGGCCCAGGCAGTGGTTTCAGGCACCAAATTGCAGGGGCAGGACAGTCCCTCAGATGGGAAGGGCTCCGCAGAGAAGCCAAGACCGTTTTCCGACGACACAAGTGAGAACAGCCTTAAGCGAGAATATCTCTGCTGTGACAAGGAAATCTCACAAGCAAGTGTGGTGCAGGTCTCCCTTTGATCCCAAATTTTAAAACACATTGACATTTGGCAGCCCTGGTGGCCTAGCAGATAAGGCCACCAGATGCAGTCCACGCACATCCAAGGACCCAGGTTCAAGACCCAGGGCTGGGGGTACAACCAAGATGAACAACTAAGTAAAATTAATGAAATGCTTCTTCCTCCTCTCTCCTCCTGCTGACCCGCCTACTCACCTTTATTCCTGCCTGCACCTTTCCTTAAAAGAAAAAAAAATTACATTGTCTTTTAATAAGGCTATCAGACTGCTTCTTAGAATCCAGACCCCAGTTGTAGGGAATTTTGAATACAATCGTCCTTATGGGTGGAAGATTGTCAGGAATTTGGATGGAGAAGGACTTCAGATATTGATGCGGGTTGAATTCCTGGCGTTGGTTTGGATGGGCCCAGGAGCTCATTGTCAGCCCAGACAAGGATCTGCAGGGATGTGGGATTTCAGCTTTCCAGATGTCTTGCTGGGGACTTCGATGCTATCAGGACAGGAGGGAGGGCGCGTATTCCCTTTTATGGATGATTTTGGTCTCATGTGCTGATCTGGAAGGGAAGACTCCAGTCACCCCTCTGGAATGTTCTTGTACCCTTTCGAACAGATTTCCATGGTGGCTTGGACATTACTGGCATGTGTAGGCCTCCGGGCTCACCGACCCAGGCAGCTTTCTTTCAGTAGATGCACGTGAGCCCCAGCGTCAACCCGATGTTGGCTAATTTAAGATTCAGTGATTAGTTAAGCCCCGTTTTCACTCTGCAGCCTGAGAAGAAATGTCTTAAATGAGAGCAGAGTTAGCGCAGCATCACAGAGAGGGCGTCAGTTCTTCTGGGTGCTCCTGACTTCCACTGGCCGTCCTGACTTGGTTGCCCGGCACAGAGATGCTACGAGTCTCTTCCCACGGCCCCCAGGTCCCAGATCCCACAGGCAGCACCGTCTCTCAAAAACAAATCTGGACAGTGGGATGGCAGGTCAAAGAGGGAGCCCTCCTGCTGCTTCCCACTGCCAGTAACGACACAAGTTTTTGTGTCCAGGAAACTGTTACGTATCTCACTGGTCTTAGGACAGAGACAGCTGGGTTTCACGAGCAAAAAAGGGTCTCATCATGTGTGCAGAATCCTAAAGTACTTGGAGAGTGAGGAAAAAGTGAAAAGCAGGTTGCCTGATCTTTCACAGGAGAGGATGTCGGCTTGGAGCTGGCTGGCCGTGAGGCCCAGACCAGGGACACAGAGACCACAGAGAGTGGGGGCTCATGCCACCCCAGTCCCGGCCTCCGGGACACGGGGTGCTGGTCCTGCTCTGTGACCCACGAACCTGGAGTCCAGGGCCCCGAACGCACAGCCTGGCCGGCCTCTCTAGCCGAGGTTCGCATAGCAGCCAGACAGCGCACAATGTGGCCCCTGGCGGAGCGACAAGCGCCCCACTCCTGGTTCCCAAGCAGGGAGATCTGCATTCCTTTCTCATCATCCGTCTCTGAACCTGTCATGGTGCTTTTTATTGACTTTTAGCAGCATGCAGACCTCCCCCCCACCAGTTGCCTGGGAGCCCCACTCTGCACCTCCACATGGGGGTACATGCTCCCAACCCCAACTGTGCTCTCCCCTGGCTCAGGCCTGCTGGGGGCCGAGAGAGTCAGCCGTCACTGGACAGGGAAGATCTGAGTTCCAGGACACCAGCGGCCTGGCGGGTGGGCAGCAGCGCAGAACCCATGGGAGGGGACCGTGCGTGACGGTGTGAGGCTCCCAACTCCTAGCTCGCTCTTCACCGTCCCAAGGACCTTTGCTTACAAGCCACAAGGTCAGGGATAAAATCTTTAAGAAGCTCACGTCTCTGACGCAGCATCAAGTCCCAAGCGTGGAGTCCGCTCCGGGCTAGGCGCTTCTGCGGGGCCTTGCACCCAGGGAGGAGGGCCTGGCGGAAGGTGAGCAGCCCAGAACTCTGCAGCGGTCCCAGGGCGACCGAGGCTCAGATCAGGCAGGCAGCATGCAAGCTGCTGTAGGGCTTTCTTTGCTGCAGCCTTCGGCCACTCTCTGGGGGTGGGAGGTCAGCTCCTGACATCATGGCCCTGATGATGGAAGGTTTGGGGTGGACGCGTCCCAGGCTGGCTGGTGTCTAGAAGAATTCTCAGGTCAGAAGGTGAATAACAGTTTCTTACATCTGATTCCACCAGTCAAAGGAGCACAGTTTTGAGAGAGAGAAAAAGGCGGCCCCTCCCCTGCCATCTGAAGCTCCATCTGGTTAAAAGCAGGTTCAGCTGCCTGGGACGACATCATCCATCATCGGCTGGTGGCATTTCTCTCTGCACCTCCTGTCAACTCTCTGCTGGGCTCGTTGCTGTTTAACTCACTTATGTGGAGCCATGGACTTAACCTCGGTTCCCCCGTAGGGCAAGACCCAGGAACATAAAGCCCCAGGATGACAAACCCCACATCATCCCCTGGTAATAAAAGACCTTTTCTTACTTAACGTTTGTCATTATATCAGGAGCTCTTCCAGAGACTTGACAGAAACTGAATTCCATGTCCCCTGCTGGAGTAGCGGTTGGGTCCACCGCCTCTGACTGAGTGCAGTCCTCGTGCATCCCAAGGACCCGGGTTCACACCCTGGGACCAGATGAACAACCAAGATGAACAGCTAAACAAGTAAATTAATAAATAAAGTGTTTCGTCCTCCTCTCTCTTCCTGTCTGCCTCCTCACCTGCATTCCGGCCTGCACCTTTCCTTAAAAACTTTTTTTAATGTAGAGTTACAGTCACGCATCAATTAATGACCATCAGATCAACATACAGGACATATAGTCCCCAGTATCCGGCCACGGCTGACGATCAGGTGACGTAAGGACACAAGGTGACGTTCACATGACAAAAATCTCCTAATGACACACCTCAGAATGCATCCCTATCGTTAAAGGACGTGTGACTGATCACAATCCTAAGAGACGGCTGCTGTTGTGATTCCCGGTCTCTGGATTCAGAGAGTGAGACCCAGAAAGGTTAATATGGGCAGGGGGACCAGCCCCTTCTCTCTGGCTCCAGAGCCCCAGCCTCCCTCCACCCAACGAGCTCACGCCCAAGACGGTGAGGCCCACAGCACTGTGGGATGCAGGGACCTGACTGTCAGCTCAGTGGCCACAAAGACAAATGTCAGGTGCATTGCATCAGGTACAGATCCGACTTCTGCATGGAGGTCCAGACGCTGAGATTCGCC
The DNA here is from genome assembly GCA_004363575.1 of Solenodon paradoxus. Classification (NCBI taxonomy): domain Eukaryota; kingdom Metazoa; phylum Chordata; class Mammalia; order Eulipotyphla; family Solenodontidae; genus Solenodon; species Solenodon paradoxus. Next base: position 36,486 of record RJWH01004289.1, on the reverse strand, counting down.
CACCTACAGTCACAAACTCATTTATTTATTTATTCATTATTTTCATTTTTACACATTAAAATAAACTTACATGTAAAGGCTCCTCATTCCTTGTCTATATGTCCACACACCCTGCCCTCCACCAAACGCAAGCTCATTTTAGTTGGGCGAGCCAGTGAGTCCTTTGGAGCGTCTCACTCCCTTGCCTTTGCTGGATGCAAAATTCTCACTTCAGCTCGGGGAAATAGGAGTTAACTCTCATCTACGTGAGTGAAGAGGAGTTTGGTGGAAAAAAGCCTGGCCACGGGGAACGTGCTCAGCCCGGTTCTGGGTTCTGGACTTGGAACTTCTGCCCCTCAGCCCGTGAGCCTGGGGGTGGGTGGCAGGACCAGGTGGCTGCCTTTTGGAATGTCATGGAAACTCCGCAGAGCCTGTCCTCTTTTTCAGTCTTGATTGCCAACTTCTTTCCTTTGAAATAATTTTCCGGGTCTTTCTTTTAGAAAAAGGTGTAATTTGGAGAATCGGGCGGAGAGAGAGGTATTGAAAACCAGAAAGGAGCAGCCACGTTGAAACAAAGCTCCAGGCCCTGGGGAGACGATAGGTTGGGTCTGCTGTGAGGACAGAGCCCCCCACCGCCCCCAGGCTGAGAAGCCCTTCCTGAGACCACCGCTGGCACATCTGCAGTCAGGAGTCAGCTTAACCCGGCTCCCAGACACCTCTGTTTCCTCAGCGTCCCCACAGGCCCCACGCACGCGCCCCAGACGTGGGGGACACGCCGCCCTGGCCACTCGTGCCTCCGGGGCTTCCCACCAGCCTGTCCTCGTTAGCTCGGCGCGGGCTGGGCGGCCAGCCTGTCGAAAGCCGGGGACCACTGAGTCATCCGCCTCCTTTCAGCCACGACAGATTTCTGGGAATGTGCGGAGCACTGAGTGAGCGAGCGACGTGACATTCCTGAGCTGGTATTAGCAAGGCAACTCCCCACTTCCTCTCGAGTCACGTTGCGTCATCCTTCCAAACAGGACCGAACAGACTGGCTGGAAACTTTCATGCCCGCAGGAGAGGAAGCTGCAGAGCTGGCCCCCCGCTCGACAGCTGGAGCGCGCCCGCCTCTGCGTGGGGAAGAAAGCGCTGCATGCGCCTCAGGCATGACACAGCAGCGACAGGACAGTCACAGCACGCCTGTGTCACAGCCCTCCCTTTGAGGCATCTACGGGGGCATTCATTCTAGCGGGGGTAGGGGGTGGCATGTAGTTTCTTAATTCTTCGCCCTTGTCATCTCAGAATAAGTCACGGGGGAAGAAGCCCAAGTCTGTCAAACCTTTGGCCCCAGGGGTAAACGTAGGTCCGTCTGAATCTCAGAAAAGTGTTATTTATTAACAGTGCAGTTAACGAACACCCAGTGTGGGTTTGTAGAGAGAGCGGGGTATAGAGGTGAGCCCCAAGACCCAGGAGCCACATGGGGATGCCCCTCTGTGTGGAGGGACAGGGGAAGGACATGAAGGTCACAAGGGAGGAGGGATGCTAGAGTCTGGCTGGGAGACCAGCAAAGGGAGGCCCTCTGGGCAGGGGGTCCGTCACCAGGAGCGGGAGGACAGAGGAGACAGGTGGACGGGTGAGCTGGGAGCTAAGGGCCGCCGCAGCGGGGCTGACCAGGCAAAAGACCATGTTAGAACAGCCGGGGCCTTCATCTGCGGGCAGCTGCGAGTGGCCTTGGGCCCTGGAGTCTGGAGTGGGGGCCGTGCCACGGGACAGTCACCCTGGAGGTACAGTGACATCTAGCAGGGACAGGCTGAAGGTGGGGACCAGTCAGGAGGCTAAGTCCGGGCCAGGCTGTGTTTGGCCCGCAGCACCGGTCGAGGTCACCGGAGGTCACCAGACGGCCTTACTTACGTGACAAGCGCCTCACAGCGTCCTTCACAGCCTGCACTGTGTCAGAGATGTCACTTTACCACCAGAACCGAAGCGCCAGGCCTGCGGCCAGGCCGTCTCACAGACAGGAGACTGAGGTTGGGCCAAGGGAGCTGCTGGCGCGCGCCTGCGTGTGTGGAAGCAGAAGGCCGGGATTCACCCGCGGTCTGACTCCAGCCACGCCCTGGAGGGTGCAGGAGCAGAGGTGCTGGAGCGGAGAGTGTGCTGGTGGCTCCTACGTGCCGTCTCAGAGGACGACGACAGATGGCGGGTGGGGAAGAAGACTTGGCCGCTGGGCTGGTCGGTACCGAGGGAAAGCCTGACGTCAGCTGAGTATTGTTCCCGCGTGTCGTCCAAGAAAGAATTCCACGGAGGCGCACGTGGCGCACAGGGGACGTTTACCACGGGGCAGGCACAGAGGCGAGCGGGGCTCTGCAGGCAGCAAAGCTGCATGTTAGAGGCTGGGCGTCTTGTCCACCCTGGGGGCTCTTCCAGGCACACATGCCCTTGTTGCCCTCAAGTTTCTGCTTAAGGGGCGGGGGGGCCCATATCCCATGATAGTATTTTCCTTCGCACTTCTCTGCCTGGTCATTACAACTTCCTTTAGTCTGACCATTAGGGGCTGACCAGCCTGTTACCTGTCTCCCACCTGTGCTCACCCTTCCTTTCACCTGTGTCCTCACCCCCATGCTGTCCCTCCTCAATGCCATGGTTGGTGCTGACAGTCCGATGGAGCTGTGGCCTGAAGCTCCTGTGACAGGCGGGCTGGAGGTGTGACCTGGTGCAAAGGGAGGTGTGTGCACCTCCCCCTGGGAGTATGAAGGGGTCCAACTTGTGTGCGCCTGGCCCCGGCTGCATGCTGGCAGTGCCTCCTGATGGCCACATGTGACAGGCGATCAGTGCCATCTTCAGTATATGGGTGAGGAAACAGAAGCTCAGAGACCTGAAGTAACATGAGCAAGGTCACATGGCCAGATGGTGACCCTGACAGCAGGCCCACATCTGACTCGCAAGGGAGTGGCATGGACCAGGGTGTGAGAAAGTCACTCACCAGGCTCCTGTCCTTTCATTTCATTTCCTCTTTCCTCCCTCCCTCCTTCCCCACCTCTCTTCCTTCCTTCCACCCTTCCCTCCCTCCCTCCTCCCTCCTTCCTTCCCTCCCTTCCTCCTCCCTCCTTCCTTCCTTCTTCCCTCCCTCATCCTCCCTTCCTCCTCCCTCCCTCCTTCTTTCCCTCCCTTCCTCCCTCCTCCCTCCTTCCTTCCCTCCCTTCCTCCTCCCTCCTTCCTTCCTTCTTCCTCCCTCCCTCCTTCCTTCCTTGTCCTCCCTTCCTCCCTCCTCCCTGCCTCCCTTCCCTCTGCTGTCCCCTGGTCCCAAATCACTTGGATCCTTGATCTTTATCTACATGGACCAAGCCAGAGCTGCAGATCTAGCCGCTGAGCCACGGGGATGAGCCGCCTCTCCTTTCCTCCTAATCTATACCCTTCTATAGTTAACACGCGCTGCTTTGCAATAGTAAACAGTTTTACTAAAGCAAAAAGGTGGCTGTGTAAATGGAAAGGCTTATAGGAGGACAGCCTGTTGACTTCCATCCAAAGCTGAAGGTTTGGCCTATTCTCTGACCCGGAAATTCCACATTTAGAAAATAACCAAAGCAGCCAGAGACTTGGGGCAAAAGAGGTCGAAAGCAAAGGCTCAGAGAAAACCTGGGCATCTCGTGAAAGCCCAGCGATAAAGGGCACAGGTGCGTAATTCAGCCACACCGCCAAATTCTATACCGGGGCCTGGGCATTGACCCGAGACTGCTTGCCATGAAAATGCCCTAAAGTCGTCCGCTACCAGTGGATCTCACTTTGGAAAAGATGCGTTTATTGAATACGCTCAATAAAGGCTTCAGCCTTTTAAAGCAATGACACCAGTCATGAGTCCACAGCCACTGCCCATTCGCTAGAAGAGACGGCGCCGCTGGTGGAGAAACCCAGCAGGTGGGCGAGTGGTCCTTTGCCATGAAAGACTGGAAAGATAAACTCTAAGATGCTTCGTGGCTTTGCTTTTTGTTTTTCATTATTTGTGTGTTCTCAGTTTCTTTCTACCGTAAAAATGGATTACTTGGGGAAAATACTTTTATAGGACCTTTAAAACAGAAGGAAGCCAATGGCGAAGTCAGAGAAGGTGAAATGTGTGTGAATTCAAGGGCTTGGGAGGAGAAAGCGTCACGGTCGACAGTGTCAGCTGTTTCCAAGACACCCGGCAGGAAGAAGAGACGAGCAGAGGAGGCCCTGGTGACCTCACGTTCCTACAGAAACATTTCTTAATTGTCTCTTGTCTCCAGCTGCCAGACCTGCATTTTCCGCCACCTTTGCCTGGATGTCCTTGCATTACTTCCGTGGGTAGTTGAAACTTAGACCCCAAAGAGAACCGACCATGCCCTCCACTCCTTCGCCCCGTACCCCATGGCAGACAAATAACCCCGGATGTAGGCACCAGATTCTCCACCCGCTTCGATGGCAACCCCATACCCCCACCAAAAAAAAGAGTGTCTTCTAGATTCTTCCTTCCCTCTTCCCATGCACTTATTTTAAATGGAAAGGAGCAGGCAGGAATGAAGACAAGTAGGCAGACAGGAAGATCGAGGAGGAGGATTTATTTTTATTTAGTTGTTCATCTCAGTTGTCCCCCGCCCCAGCCCCAGGATACGAACCCAGGTCTTGAGATGTGTGGACTGCACCAGCCGAGGCCGCAGACGTAGCCGCTGCTCCACCAGGGCGCAGCCCTCTGCACATTTAAACGATCCTTTATCCCTTGACCGTGTCTTCCCCTCTAACTCTAGGTTCCTGCCTTTGTCAGCCCTTCCCTGTCCCTCACCCAGACAGCCAGCAGCGCCCTCCCCACCCACCTCTGCAGCCTCCCGTCTAAAAGCCAAGGGGCCACCTCACTCCCGCAGCCCCTGCTCCCATTCTCTCCATCTTCCTTCTCTAAAATACTGCAGACAAGGACACAACAAGTATCTTTGCAATTCCAAGCGGTTTTTCCCAACCAAATTCTCTCCCCAATATAAGTTTCCTGGGTTGGACCCCAGTACACAGTTAAGAGAAATGTTTTTAGGGTATATAAAAACAGCCCTTCATTTCTATGCCCTCACACTGTATCTTTTGTGTCTTAAATCAGGTCTGGCACACCCCGCTGGAGCCGCAGTTAGGTCAGCCGCCTCCGGAGGAGGGCAGTCCACGTACATCTCAAGGACCTAGGTCAACATTCCAGGTCTGGGGGCAGCAGCGAAGGTGAACAAATGAAAAAATGCTTCTTCCTGTCTCTGCCTGCTTACTCGCCTTGATTCCTGCCTGCACCTTTCCTTTAAAAAAAAAAAATTCTGGGTATCTTTTTATCAACAAAATGTATTTCAATTATAAGACATGATGAATGCGAGTGCTATCCTCCTTCCAGTTTTGGGGGGCTGCTTTGACATATGTACAGCTTCAGCTCACAGACCGTCTCTCTAATGGAGGGGGTATTTCATAAGTTTTGTAATGAATTTCTCCCCCGTGAACTCCTGTAAGAAGCAGGGCAGAAGTGGATGTGAGGCTGGGCTCCCTTTCTTCCTGGTGCTCCGAGTTAACAGTGAAAAATAAGAACAAAACTTAGTCTGTATTCCAGAGGGTAATTCATTTTCATGAACCGAACAAGGCCGACTCCCTTTTTATAATAAAGAAAATTTCACAGGTGAGGCCCCTGGATTCACAGATCCGGAAGCTCTCCTTTGAGTTTACTCTGGCAGCTCTGGGCCAACTTTGCATTTCCCTGGAATGCTCACCAGCATTCAGTGACGGAAGAACGAATAATGGACACATTCCTCCTGTGCCTCTGTGGGAGGGCTCAGGAATCCCATCCAAGAATGTCAGTGCCATGGGTGCACACACATTCTAAACTGACTTTATATTATTGTTTGGGGCCGGTGGAGAGATTTCAGAAGAACTTGGATTGTCAGTAAAAACCATTGGCTTCAAGTTACACTGACCACTGCTAGGCCAAATATGCATTTTCAGCAACAAAACTTTCCTCTAACCAGGAACGATCTGGGAAATGCTGTTTTAAAAATGCCTTTATCAAACCCTCTCTGCTCTCCTGACCTCTGACCTACTCTTTCATCTGCGCAGATGATCTGGGATCACAGAGAATGCCTCCCACTTCTGTTGCAAACAAACCCATCACCCACATGGCCCGCATCCTTCCTTCCTTCTTCCTGCTCAGTAAGGAGCCTGGGTGAACCTGGGCTCCTGCCCCTGGGCCTTTGCACATGCCATGCTCCTCCCCCGCTCAGCCCTTCCTTCTTTTTCCGGAAAGTCTTCCTTGTCGGCTCCTGGTGGCTCCTCTCGTGTGTCTGCCTGGCATCGCGCACCTCTCCTCATAGCCGTCCTTTTAGATTTGTGTCTTTATTTGTTGATTGGGACTGAGCCTGATGGCGACTGGCCACATCCACATCCTCTTCAGTGTCACCACTCACCGTTATGATGAAACCTACAGTGAGTATGACCTGCAAAGTCAAAGATGTGATGTGTCCTCACCCGGGAGCTGGAAGCCACGCCACCGCTGCATGATTCCTTCCTCTCGGCGGGTCTAAGGGACCTGCATGCACCTCATAAGATAGACACACGCTCCATGGGACGCGCATGCGCTCAGGGGGAGGAAGAGCCGGCTCTCCAGGCGGCGGGGGCGCTGCCCACGGACACAGCCCCACTGCTCCTTGTGGCTGCTGTCATGTTATCACTGGGACAAGTCCCTATCAGCCCATTCAAACGCCGCCCTTTGTGTCTCCGATTTCCACTGGGCTCTCCAAAGTGCACCGTGGCAGCCAGTGTACTCATCTACATACCATCTAAATAGCAGTGACCCGCCTGCCCTGATGACCTGGCAGTCCCACCTACATTCCAAGGTCCTGAGTTCAAGACCAAAGGCCAGCGGGGAACAACCAGTGTGAACGACTAAATAAACCTAAACGCTTCTTCCTCCTCTCACTTCCTACCTGCCTGCTCACCATCTTTCCTGCCTGCACCTTTGCCTTAAAAAAAAAAAAATGTTATCACTGCTCTGCTCATGACTGACCACAAGTTAACGTCCTAGCGATCAGGTCCAAGCCCCGGTCTGTGCAGCCTCAAGTCGCCTGACCTACTTATCGCTCCTCACCTGCTCAAGGGCCACACTTGCTGTCTGAGGGGACCCTCACACTCCACCCCTGGCTCCCTCCGTGGGAAGCTCCTCACATTGTCCCTTCTGATTCAGGTGCCCAGTACTTGCCACCTCCTGGGAGAGGCCTTCCGTGGCCCTCAGACACACCGTTGTCATCTTGTCCTATTTTATTTTTGTCCTATCTCTTACCTCCACCTGGTCTGCTGCGTTCATTTTCCCATGGATCACTGTCCTGGGAGAGGGAGCCCCTCATCCCGCACAAAGCGCTGGGCGTCTCCAGGACCCAGACTGGAAGCAGTGAGCATGGGGTTGCCGAGTGCAGGAATGAACACACCGAATTGTCATCTATGGAGATGATTCTACAGAAACCCCATTTAAATGAGGTGGGAGGCTAGGAAAGTTTCCACACACATGCCATCAAAAGCTGCGGGCTCCGACGTGATGGCGCTGGGTCCCAGTGGAAGGAGGAAGGTGGCATCTCTCCAGAGGACATGCAGCCATGGCCACTCAAGAGGACGTTTCTGTCAACAAGAGAATGCACATATGACCGTGGTCCCCACAGGCTGACTGTGGCATCGGGCTGCGCACGCTGCGGTGTCACCATCTCGGGTTGTGCAAGTGTGCTCGGAAACACTCACATGGCTGGAATGTTCTGGTGTCCTCACCCGGCTCGGCCTGGTGGCGCCAGCGTGAGTGCCCCCGGGGCTCTCAGCCCCTGAGATGCAGCTTCGCACCAAATAAACCCACACGGTTCTCTGACCATTGCTACTCTTTCCGGTATCTCTTATGAGTCAGAGCCTTTTGAACTTATTCTACATTTATTCTGAAACAACTCAATTTGGCTGAAGTCCATCCTTGATTCCTCTCTAGACTGTAAAATCCCATTTGCCCAACTTAAAAGTTGAGTATAATGCTCTTTTGTTCCATCGTGCTTTCTGCTCTTTCTAGAAAATGGGTCTGAGGGTGGGGTGGAGGGATTCCGAGACGCCACGGCCCCGGCCGGCGACTGGGGCCCCTGCCGTTGCGAGGCGGCCGGATGGGCGTAGGTGCCAAGGCCCAGGCACCGTGACAGAGTTGAGCAGAGGACTCACTGCCACAGTGGCCTTCTGTGGGGTCGGCACCTCCCACTAAGATAAGACACCCTCAGCCTGGTGTCTCCAAGGCCCAGGGGCTCTGGGGTCTGCCCAGGAGACCAACGCTGCTGGCAGATTGTTGGCATCGGTGAATGAATCGGCTCTCCTTTTTTAAAAAAGAGAGGTGCAGGCAGGAATGAAGGCGAGCAGGCAGGCAGGAAGAGAGGAAGAAGGCTTTTTAAACTACTTGTTTTATTTAGTTGTTCATGTTGGTCGTTCTCCCAGCCCTGGGACGCGAACCCGGGTCCTTCAGATGTGTGTGGACAGTGTGCAGCCAACTGCTACTCCCTCCACCAGGGGACGCCACATCGGCGCTTAACTTCTGCCGGTTAGGACCAGAGTGGCTCCTTTACGGGAACACTCACTGGAGCATCCTCTCTGCCGGCACCAGGCCGTGGTCTCAGCTGCCGACCTGTCCTAAGGAGGAGTCAACCTCCCGACCTAAAGGCCGACTTGAGCTTTGAATTGTTTAAAACAATGCTTTTTCCTCTTGATTTCATTCCTCTGTGTTTTATTAAAGAATTGTGTATAAAGTTCCTCTGGGCAAAAGAGGGGAAAACACTGTGAATGTTATCTTCAAAGTAGCCCTAGAATTCACTGACTGGTTTTCTCTGTCTGTTTGACCAGATTAGCTTTTGTATATAACGGGGTCCATTCCATTTTCTTACCTTTTTGCCTCAGGGATGGAGGAGCATGTGGAAAGTGCAGCTCTGTCCAACACGGGGCTCCTGAAGGAACCCTCAAGTAAGCGCGCTCTGGCGTGTCCAACGTCTGTCTTGGCGTCCACAGAAAGTGATGGACCACAGAGGAGGCAGACAGGTCCCCATTCTGCCCAGTCAACACCCCTGTACCTTCCAGTCGCACACAAGTCAAGAGGACAAGACAGGCCTGAGCGCTCCCAGTGCCAGCTGAGGGGCCAGGGTCGACCCAGGGGCCAGGTTCCCAAGGCTGCCTTGCTGAGCAGAGGTGGGACAGGGTGAAGACACCTGCAAGGTCGGGGAGCCCCCCACCATTCCACTCACTGAGTCTTTCAGAAAACCTAGAAATAAGATATTTATCTTCTTAAATTATTTCTGAATAATGACCGTCACATCAACCAGAATCAATTTCAATCTCACTGGTCTGAAGCAGGTAATAACACATATGCGAGCAAAAGTTTTGCTGAGCAAGGAAGATCAGAGGAAAATCTTTTTGTTTAAATAGGAGACACAGGTCTGTTACCATCTCAGCCCTCATGTAGAGGAGGGGGCCACTGATCTTAGTGAATCTAATTAGAGAATATAACAGGGGAGAAAAAGGGTTCTTCCTTTACCTTCTGCCAATGAGCAATTTAATGGTGATTAACCGATCTGTCTCGGTACTCTGCGGTGTAGTGGTTGGGTTAGCTGCCTTTGGCTGACACAGTCCGCACATCCCAAAGATCCCAGCTCACATCCCAGGCCAGGATCGGGAGCAGCCAAGACAAATGACCAATCAAATAATAACGTGCTTCTTCCTCTTCTCTCTTCCTGCCTCTGCTTACCTTCATGCCTGCCTGAACCTTTCCTTTAAAAAATACAAAATAAAAAATAAATTCTTCTCTCTTCCCTAAGTCAATCTGCCAGTGTCTCCCAGGGGGGCAAGATTTTATTTTCCTTTTGTTTAGGTTTCTATACAGTTTTGATGGTAATATAACTAAATTCTTTTAAAATATTGAAGAGGATCCAAATATACCCTTTTATCTAAGCATTATTTTGAGCTGAAAGAAACTGAGAAAACAGTAGGTACAGAAAGCGTTCCGCCTGCTCTCTGCCTGACCATGGACATCAATTTTCCTGGTGAAGATGGACTCTCCCACGGCAGGAGGAGACTAACCTTAGTCACTGCAGATGCAGTGTCAAGAAAAGTCTGCATAAACAAACCTTACTAAATAACCCTTACTTTCCACTACTTTCTCCCATATATGTACCTCCCCACAATTTATTACCTCTGGAAGCCCAAGCCCCTTTTCCCTTTTCTTATCATTTCTCAAAAGTACCCTCTGTTAAAATGGTATGTAAGTCCCATGAGTTGAACTGCTTCTTTGTGCCTTCATTTCTTTTCTTGGAAGGCCTTTGTGTGTGTAAACATTTAAATGTTCACATCTCATAAAATGTGTCTTTTTCTCCTGTTAATCTGCCTTTTGTCAGTCTAATTTGCAGGCCCCCATGACAGAACCTAAGAGGGAAAAGGAACATTTTTTTCTTCCTCTACAATGTCCTCGAATTAGATTCTTTGCAATGAGTGGTGCATAATTAACCCGATCTGTAAGATTTTATCATATGAGAAATAGCTTTGCAAAAGAAACATCCAGTCCACTGCCAAAGCATGGGGCCATTTGAAAATTTCTTTCTGGAACTATTTGTGTCCTCCCAGCACCCTCAGGAATATCCACGTCCTGAGTCTGGAGGTAGATAAGAGATCCTGACTACAGAGATTCAGAGTTTAAGACAAGTGTGAACGCTTTTCCTCCTTGGACGGTTTTCTTGCCATCTGACAGGTGAATCACCACCAGTCGCCCTCGCTGGCCTTCCTAACTGATCACACCACTTGCTGACAGGTGCCAAGCCTTTCTTCATGCTGCTGGGTGGAAAGAATGAGAAAGTGTGGAAGGAGGGAGCTTGGAACCAACTGAGGCTCATGGAGTAAGCCAGGGAGAGTCCTCTTCATCATCCCTGTCACCTCTGCCATCCTCATCTCCTCAGTGACCTTGCCAAACAGCCATGGCATCTGCCTGCAGATAGAGTGCCTGACACAGAAGCTGGCACCTCACATGTGCCATCTCACTGCCATGAAGATCGAGGTGACAGTCACAGGGCAGGAGATGCTCTGAGCAACAAAAACAAGCCGGTACATGTTCAAGAGAAGAGGAACCACTTCGGGGCCACTGTTGGTGTCTCAGAGAGGACCAGGCACTCCCAGAGCCGTGCATTCATTCCTGCCACAGAGATCGGGCGCCCCTGTGAGCCACCGGCAGAGGCAGGCCTGACCGGCCTTCCCTCCTCCAGGCGCCAGGGGACGGAGGGAGAAGCAAACCTGTGCCTGCTGGCGCTCAGCGGGGTGCAAGCCGCTCCCGGTGTGGGAGAGCCCCCCAGCGCATGGAGGGAATGCCCAGGCTCCAAGACACAAAACTGCTGGGTGGGGACGGGGTAAGGTCCCTTCCGGAAGGGAACAGGCAGAGATGAGGGAGGCCCTGGGAGAAACCTCGTCTTCCGGAGCAGCCGGGAGGAGGCAGCTCCTCCAGAGATGAGTCACAGGGTGGGGCGCTCCCAGCCCAGGGGAGTGGCTGGCCGATGGCGCCCGCCGGAGCTGTGGGGGACATGCTGCCTCCCCAGAGTCACCTGGACACCAGCCACTCTCAGCCTCCAGTCGGTGCAGCCTCAAGGGAGACGGTGGAGTCTGGTCCCATTGGACGGAAGCAGAGTGTGTCCCCAACGTCTTCCTGCGACACTAGAGCATTTGAAAGAGAAGATGAGAGAGTGGACGCGTGGTTGGGTGGGTGGGTTTTGACCTTCTGGATCGTGAACTTCGTCTTAAGACCCCAGAATAGAGAGACTGAGCCAAGCTCGAGCTCCGGGCGGAGACCAGAATAGTCCTGAGGAGGGAGAGAAACCCCACGCAGGAATCGACGACTTGGGTCACTGTGGAGGGCAGTGCTGGAGAGGGGGTGACAGGTGACAGTGGCCCGGATGGAATAGGATAGGCAGAATCAGACTTGGGGGTCGCATCTCAGAGCCTCGAGCAGGCTGCTCACTGTCTCAGCCAAACGCAGTCCTGGACCCCAGTTCGAGGGCTGTGCCTGGGGGAGGTAAAAGGACAGAAGGCAGCCGTCGTAGCACGTGTCTGTGTCCGACAAGGAGATGGCAGCCCTCGCCTGCCTGCACGGGACGGAGGGGCAGGGCGGGGCAGGGGGGGGGCGTCCCCTCCTGGTGGAGCCGACGGGCAGCAGCACGGTGGCCTGGGCCCCTTCTCTGCACTAGTGCCCCCGTCTCTGCGACCTTGTCTTTTTCTTTGCAACCCTGGGGTTGAAACACTTACAGATCCTCAGCGGGACAGTGATTGACAAGAGCCAGATGGTGACAGGACACTCCTGCACCTGGAACATGACCATGTGCAGATAGGGGTTCAGCTGGCAGCTTCCAGCAGGCTCCGGCCGTCCCACTGCCTGCAGTTGCAGCTGATACCTGTCCGGCAGCTTCTCTCTCTGGCTGTGCTCACCGGGTCAGTTTTGCCACCTGCAACGCAGAACCTTGACTGACCCGCTCCCTTTGAAAGGCTGGCCCAACAGCGGGTCTGGAGACCCCACCACCTGCTGAGCTGGAAGGAGGCTCCTGGGTCCTCAGGAGACAAGGTGCAAAGGTAAGGGCCTCTGGACTCCCTCCTGTGAGCAGCGGGGGTCAGAGGTCCCAAGACAAGATCAAAGAGCCTCTGGCTGAAGATGGAAGGAGGCGGTGGGAGGCATGGAACGGGGATGAGGACCAACCTTCCAGAAGATAAATGGGCAGGAGAAGTCGGGGAGGAGACAGGAGTCTGGGAACCTTCCAGAGGTACATCCGAGAGGTGTGGGGTTTGCTGGGGGGGCGGGGGAGTGGGAAAGAGGAGGAAGGAGGAGGAGAGGAAGAGGAAGGAGGAGGAAGAGGAAGGAGAAGGAGAAGGACTAGAGGAGGAAGGAGGAAAAGGAGAGGAAAAGGAAGGAGGTAGAGGAAGGAGAAAGAGGAGAAGGGTGTCAACGAACACGCCTTGTCCTTGGGTCTCCAAGACCAGGGCCTTGTTGGTTCTCTGAGCTGGAAGCCCAGGCAGCCCTTGGTCACATCAGGCTCGAGCCCTGGGTGCCGCGCATGGGCCCAGTCCTTCCCCAGACAACTGGCCAGGGAGGCCGGCCCCTCTTGGGCAGCGGAGCGGAGAGGTGCGGGCATCCACCGAGGGAGCCTCCCCTCTCGGGAGATGGGTAGAGGCGCCTCACGGAGACGGCTTTGCTGCAAGGAGAGTTCCCGCACTCGAGGGGTGAAGACAGGGGGCTGTGAGGCCTGAGGGTTGAAGAGAAGGCTCAGAGCATCTAAGGCGGAGGTTTGGGAACAGAAATTTGAATTATTAAGGAGACAAAATGGACAGGACTTGCGTGGGTGTGAGGGTGGCCACAAGGCCATGGGCCTGCTCCCCGAGACCAGGAGAAACAGGTCGGGGAGCTTGGTCTTGAGTAGAGATGGGCCCACGGCCGCCGGGCAGAGGGGCTGTCTGGAAAGGCACACTGGAATCGTCAGCGTGTTTTTCAGCAAATGCCCACCAAGCCCTATATGCCAAGAAGCTCCCTGAGAGCTGCGGAGTTGCGGGAGAGATCCCGGGCCTGCTTCCCGCCCTCAAGGAGTGTAGAAAGTGCCAGGGACACAGACGACGAAACACATGCAGCCACGCATCACTGAACGGGAAATGCTCCGAGAAGCGCATCGCCAGGCCGAACCCGCGTTGGGAGCACTGCCAGTGGGCGGGGGGGCGTGGGGGCCCCCGCCGGGGAAGGGGGCTGGGCAGGGAGGGCCCCAGTCAGACTGGCAGCAGCTATGCTCTTCCCACACCACCTTTGAACTAAACCTGCCCAGTCGCTCTGTTGTTATTCTGAAGTCCAACACCATGAGGGACAAGGGTCAAACTCCAGAGGGGACAGTCCGGCTCTTTTCCTGGAGGGCGGGTCCTAGAGGTTGAACTAAGTTATGGGGACAGGATGGAGGAGGGGAGGCAGACAATACTGCTGGGAATGAGGTGGAGCCCTGCAGAGCTGGGGAGGGGACGGTCCCAGCGGAGGAGGCAGCAGCTCAGAGCCACCGGAGGGGAAAGCAGGGAGCACAGGGGAGCAGCTAAAGGTCTAGGTGCTGCGAAGGAAACGGACATCGAAATCATACCATTTTCTTTCAATGTTGTGTGCACGGAGCGTCCCAGGAAAGAGGTGAAAACCCAGCGTCGGTTAGACACGGGGTCTCATGTACCATTTTGACAAAGGTCACTATATATGGTGGGCAAGTGTCAAGACAAGGAAAGGGGCTTCTGGGAACAGTGAATGGTGGAAAAGAGATGCATGGGGGAAACGAATGTAGACACGGCTATTCAGTAAGGTCTGCGTGTGCAGACCTTACTGCCTGGGTCCTGCCTCCCTCCTAGTGAGGGGTGGGAGAACTGTCACAGGACAGGTGTGCCTGCTTTCAGGCAGATGGCGGGAGGACAGAGAGCTCTTTGTGTGCCATTAGTCCTGAACAACCGCGTGCTGAAGCTGGGAGGCACATTCTGGTCCCTTCAAAGGTGTGGGGCCAGGATCAGGGAAGCCAAGGAGTAGGGAGGGGCCGTTACTCTAGGAAAGAGAAGACAAATGCCATAGGACACAGAGTGGAGACGTGCAGGAGACAGAGGGGAGGTCTGAGAGTCCTTCAGCAAACAGGAGCGGACACCATGGAGCCCAGTCCAAGTCCCAGGGTGTCCTTGGAGGTGGGAGGAGCCCCGGGACCCAAGCAGGCAGGCCATGGAGGAGGAAGGAGCAGAGCAGAACATGGGTCTAGGACATGATAAGGCCCCAAAGTCTGCAGCGGTCAAGATAGGCTCAGAGGGCCCAGGGGCCCACGGGAAAGAACCAGAGCCAAAAGACCGGCTGCTGGCTCCCTGCGCCACGGGTCCGAAGGGCCTTGTTGAAACAGAGTCTTCCTGGGCCAGCGAAGAGCAGGGAGATTCAGATAAGGGAACGACAGCAGAATTCCAGCTCGGAGCTCTTCCTACTTACTCTGTGAAGGTACTCGTCTGAGAATGCTCGTGAAGGCTTTGTCCCAGCAATAACCCTGAAAAATAAATGCACATGAATAGAGATTTGGTTAAACAAATCACAAGGTTCCTTGTAAGGGAATTTTGTGCAGCCAGTGGAAAGAATGAAGCAGATCTCTGTGTTCCGATATGAAAGTATGTCCAAGATACCACCTGTGCTTGTTTGCATGGTGTGATATTTGTGTGGGAAAAGAAGGGCATAAAAACATTTGCTTATGTGTGCATTGAAAATGCTGGGAAAGAAAGACAAAACGTTCATAATCATTTTGTCTGATGAGAAGTCCTGAGGCTGGAAAGGGCCATTTCTGCTTTTCTACTTTATTCCTGTGTCGATAAGCACATCTTACTTCTGTAATAAAATAGTCGCCAGTAAAAGTCATTTAATTGATACATATCCACAAGAGAAATTCATCATTGTTCCTACCAAACAAAAATACATTTTTAAGTCTAAAAATTAACTTTCATTATAATTTTAAGTATAAAAAATTTAACTATAAACAGCAAGCTTTGAAAATATTTAAAAGAAAAGTTAGGAGAATATTTATTAAGAAAGGATTTCTTAAACAAGACTCAGAACATAAATAAAACAATTGACAATTCATTAAAATTATAAACTCCTGTCTCTCAAATAGCAACAAAAAGACAATATAAATCGCAGCCTGGGAAAAGATAATGCAGTTTGCGATCAACAAGGGATCAGTATTTATATTTACAAATATAAGAGCACAAGAGCACTGAGCAACGGCTCTGGGCCGGAAGCTCACCAAGAGGAAATGCAATTTGACCAATATGAAGAAAAAGGGCTCAATTTTTAAATAATGGAGAAAAGCAAATTGAGACCAGCTGGAAGGATCGGTTAGACCCGTCAGATGGGGGACATGGAGAGCAGTGACAAGAGTAAGGTCCAAAGGACACGGAGCAGACCGGACTTCCCAAGCATGAGCCTCCTGTGGGGACCTGCTAGCAATTCACACACAGAAGATGTGGCCCCCTGTGAGGCGATTCCAGAGACTCTCCAGAGCCCGTGCATTAGTAGACTGACCATGGTTCAAAAACGGGACATTGAGTTGGCAAAAACAGGGCAGGCTATGCGCTGGCAACTAAGGGGAGGGGAATAATCTGAACAGAGAAATCCAGGCCAGCAAGTGAATTCTATGTGATGCCATCAGCAAGCACATAGTAATGACATGTGGTCCAGCAGGACTTCATATAAATGATCAGGGTCGGTGCAAGGAATTTCAGCACCTTAGGCAAAAACAAAACTTAGCGCCCCTATCAGCCCTGCTCTAAATGTCCTGCCTAAAACACATGGCATTTTAACCATCCTAGTGTCAAAAATGCCTAATCATCCCACAGTGCCAGAGAGAGCCCCCATAGTATTTACCAGCAGCTCCACCACGCTGCAGTGTTCTGCTTCCTTTGAAGAAACAGGTGCATGGAGGGTGGGGGTGAGAATCCTCCTCCTCTGGCTCCTGTTTCCTCACTGGGGCGGGAACAGCAGTAGCAGCCGTGGCCCACCGCAGTCAGCACCTGCAGCTGTCTTTAATACAGGGCAAAAGGGGCAGCTACCTTTGGCCCCTCACCAGACTGGGCCTGGCACAACTCACCTGACCCTTTTGCCCCAATTTGAAGATGGCCCTGGTTTATTAAAAATGGAACAAAATTGGCATGCCCTGGTGGTTAGGTGGTTAAACCTGGCACAGTCCACATACATCCCAAGGTCCCCAGTTAAAACAACCAATGATGAAGAACTGAATAAAATAAAATGTTTCTTCTTCCTCACTCTTCCTGCCTGCCCTACTCACCTACATTCCTGCCTGTACTTACCCTTTTAAAAAAAAAAAAAGAAAAAAGAACAAAATTGACATTTATATTAAAACAACAAAACAGTCAGGAAATGTGAAAATAAAGGTACTGTCCCCTTTAAAATGGTCCTTATGGTCAGCCTATGCACCAGGAGACAGTCACAACAACTGAACCCAGCTGCATTTGTACTAACGAAAGTCTGAAGGTAATTTAAATCAGGAGTCCAGAAGCCAGACCAGGAACCAAGTCTGGTTGGCTCCCTGCTTCTGTAAATAAAATGTCATTGGAACACAGTCACACCCACTGGTTTTCATACTGTCCAAGGGTGCTTTGCAGCTACAAAAGCAAGCTGAGTCTTTGCAAGAGAGAATATGGCAAAAAGCCTAAAGCATTTATAATCTGACTCAGTACAAGAAAGCTTGCTAGTGATCTCAATATGGATTATGGATTAATAAATGTAATTGTTTTAAAAACAGATTTCAAAAAGTAGCGAACAGAGTTGACCACAGTTACTTCCATTGTACATTTGAATCAACATGGCTGCATCTCAGAAATAAACACTGAAGAAAGCAAATGGCAAAATGGTAAGCAGAGTATGATGCTATCCACATAAAGTGTAATTCATGCACAAAATATTAAGCAAGCTTATGGATATTTTCAGTAATAGAATTAAGATGTGCATAGAAAATACCAAATTCAGTAAAGGAGTTCTCACTGAGGAGAAAAAAATTGAGGATTAGGGAGGGGCTTCAATAGTATTTTTTGTTTTTTAAGGACAGGTGCAGGCAGGAACGAAGGTGAGTAGGCAGACAGACAGGCAGAGAGAGGAGGAAGAAGCGTTTATTTATTTAACTGTTCATCTTGAGTGTCCCCCACACCCCAGGTAGATGAACCTGGTTTCTTGGAATATATGTGGAGTATGCCCAGTGGCCTTATCTGCTAGACCACCAGGGCAAACTCAATAGTATCTTTAATATGTTATTTTTTTTTTCAGTGGCATCACATGCAATAAGGAAAGATAGTTTCAAAGCTGAGTGGTAGGTTGGTATTTGCCATATATATTTATATATACAATATCCCTTTTTTTAAAAGGAAAGGTGCAGGCAGGAATGAAGGTGAGCAGAGGCAGGCGGACAGGAAGAAAGGAGAAAGAAACATTCACTCCCTTCATTTAGTTGTTCATCTTGGTTGTTCCTCCAGCCCCGGGTCTTGAACCTGAGTCCTTGGGATGGACGTGGACTGCGTCTGGTGGTCTTTCCTCTAGACCACCAGGGCGTGCCTATATTTTCTCTATATTTTTCAGTCTGCTGAAAACATTCCATGATTTAAAGGGCAAAGCTCAAGGGCAGGGCTCCCTATCTGGCTAGGCCACCTCAGGTGGTCCCCACCCCTCTGCACCTGTTTTCTGCTTTGTAAACTGAAGGGTTGCGTTGCAGCCCCACTGTGTCCCTTCCAGCCTTACAACGCGTCAGCTGATGAGTGGAGAAGCAGTGTGGCTTATCCCCTCCGGGGAACAGCATTTGACAATAAAAGGAATGAAGCATTGACGACACCAGACGCGAAAGACCATGTGTGACCCACTCCTACGAAACGTCCGAATCAGCAGATGCTTGTCACCGAAGGAGATGAGTGACAGCCGGGGCTGGGATAAAGATGGGGCGGAGGGTGCGGGTCCTCTTCGGGCTGATGGGGTTCCTTCTCCACAAAGAGGACACAACCACACTTTTTAGAAGAGTTCAAGCCTCTTTGAAAAACCAGGTGTTGGTGATTAACTTCTGCTCCTCCTGAGACAATCTCTTCAAGTACATGGACTTGGGTATCGACAGAGAAAGGTGATCCAATGTCCCTCTGGAGATTCGATGGGGGGATTAGAAGTGAAGGGTCTCCCCGAGTCCGAGCGCACATCAGGTGTCCCCAACCTGACAGAGAAATAAATTGCTGGCTCAGGTGGACGTCACTGCCATCAAGAAAATAAATAAGGTGTGTCCTGGTAGAGTAGCGGTTAGGTCCTCTGCCTCCAAAGAAGCACAGTCTGAGTACATGTCAAGGACCCAGGTTCTCATCCCAAGTCCGGGGGAACAACCAGTGTGACCAACTAATAAAAATAAAACAAAGTACTTCCTCCTCCTCTCTCTTCTTGCCTGCCTGCCGACTTGCCTTCATTCCTGCCAGCACCTTCAGAAGGGAGGGACAGAGGGAAGGAGGTGGGGAGGAGCGAGGGAGCGAGGGGAAGGGAGAGAAGAGAACACCCCCCCCCCCCCGCAGTAAATGCACCTGATAGGTTGTGTGGGGCTTAAGCTCTAGTCTCAGCAGGAGAACACAGTAGCGTCCACTGTTTTGCAACGGCTGCTCCTTGAGTCGTATCTGCAAAGTGCCAGAGGAAGACCTCTGTCTGCAAGTGCCAAGTGTTCCTGGCACTCACCAGGGGTGAACTGGAGGAGAGCAAGCAAAGAATGACTTTTTTCTGCAATAAAGCCTGATACACGCATAATAAAAGTTAATGATTATGTGCACACTTTCAGACGTTTCAAAAGAGTCTAGACAGCAAACACTCAAAGAAATCTTTGTGTGCTCACTCCTCAGATGTCCACATGAGAAGGATTTTAGAATTACCTCAGTACTGGCCTGAAGTCATTAATGTCTATATTTTTTTCTTTTGTCATCTGAACAGCCCCGCCTAGGAGAATGATGTCCTGGTAAGGCTCTCGGAATAGGCCTGCCTGGTGAATTTTTGCTTCAAAACATTAAGAAGTGATCATGTTAAAACAGAGCATTTTTAAATGAGGAAATAACATTTTTCAGGGGAGATCAGAAGCTTGCCTCTCTGTCTTAAAACACTTTAAATATATCCTTTTGGGGATTCCTTCCACGGTGAGATGTGATTAAGCATGTTGGAGGTAGGCGGCTCTCCTGCGACAGCTGGAGGATTTGAGAGCAGGAAGACTCTCAGGAAACCACTAGCTCAGCTTTCCATTTCATGGAAGAGGAAGCAGAGTTCAGAAAGGTCAATGGCTTCTCCAGGGTCACCGACTTCAGACAACTACCCTCTTGGAGCTGACTTCTCGTGGAGAAGAGAGGGAGCGGGCCAAGGGCCTGCAAGTCCACAGAATATTAAGCGCTGTGACCCGGGACTCTGATGGGGACAGAACCCTCTGAAGACGCAACACTGGCTGAGGCCTGGCGGACACAGGGACCAGCCAAGAGAAGGAAGAGAAAGTGTCTCCCCAGAAGCAGACAGCACTGCTGGCTTGACCTCAACACCAGACTCCACAGCAGAGTCGAAGCTTTGCTGAAAGTTCCAGTATTTTCTCATTTGTTCCATTTTGTTTTTAAAATGCCGGTGGCAGCTCACTCAATAGGCAAATGAGCGACTATGGCGATTCTTCCGACAGCGAAACGCTGCTACCCCGGACGGGTCCGTCCCGGCCACAGCCTGGTCACCGTGTGGGGAGGCCGCCCTTCCTGCTGTCTAAACACGACAACGCAATGAAGCAGTGGAGGGCCGGTGCTCCAGCTGTGTCCCTGAGGCTGGGCTCTCGGCACACTGGACCCCAGCCTGGCAAGTCAGTACAACACGGAGACCGAGTCTGACCCGGAGCCAGAGCAGATAAACGCAGCCCGGCCCCTGGCGTCCTGCCTTCCATCTGCCTACCCGCCAAGCCCCACTCCGCCCCGCGTCCTCTGGGCCAGCGCTCCCAGGCCTGGAAGTCAGCTTGGGGCCATTTAGGCAGGGAATTCGGGCGTCCCGGAAAATCAAAGGGCAGTGAGAAGTGGGGACGGCCGTGGAGGGTCAGGGAGGGAGACCCAGGACAGGCCCAGCTGGCCTCATGAAGCCTCCTGCCACTGCCCGCTTTTCTCTGCAGGCTTTCGCCTTCTTTGAGGATCGGGTGAAGCGGACACTTCTTCAGCCTCACGAAAGCATGGCTCTCAGTGCTGAATTCCTTGCATTCCCACATGAAAAGCCTGCTCTGATGCAGAGAAAGGCAAGCTTCTTGGGGCTCTCCAAGTGTCCTTGGTCAGGGCACTCGGGCTGAAGCACCTGAGTCCTCTCGCAAGGCGGTCTTGCCTGGTCCCCATCAGTCCCACACCTCTGTCTGCCTAAGGGAGGTCCACCTCTGAAGGGGCAGCTGTGGCTTTTGAGGCTATTGGGGTCTCGCTGATTCTAGAATCCTCCAGATAGGGTTGAGAGAACAACCACAGGTCGCGAGGCGTTCTTGCGTGCTCCACTTTAAAGGGTGGAAAGGATGATGATCATTCTTTATGAAAATGGGGAAATGATTGACAGGCATGAAGAGGAAAATGAAAAGAAATCCCAATGTCACCTCCCGCAGATGAACCACCGTGGTTCATCTGGCAGGTTTTTCTCTCTCTGTTTAAATCTCTGGTCATCAGAAAGGTATTCTCGCAGGGCTCCTGGTCATAGCTCGGATGCTGTGTTGCTGCCTTCTCTTTCCCTTGGCTCTGCCTTGAACGTCTGCCTGGTAAATACTCTTCTAAGGCTGGGACGTGAACGTGGTCTAAGCCTCTGGTAAACTTTTCCAAATCGCTCCCTGGAAAGACTGGAGCATTTTGTATCACACGAGCCGCCTTTGAGGGCCCTGCACCCCGCTGCATCCCCGAGGCTGGGTGCGAGCCCCTGTGAGGGGAGGGGAGGCCGGGACGCATTGGACCCCGGCTCTAAGAGTCACCCCCAGTGACTGCAGGTGCGTTACCACGTTTTCCAGTGCGGGCGCTGGCCCAGTTTCTCTGCATAGCTTCCAAGTAGGGCCGGCTTCCCGGGGCCCTGCGTGGACAGTCACACAGGACCCCTGGCTTAGAGGGGCCCACGTCAGTGGAATGCTCTGCAGCCACTGCTTTGACGTTCCTGGTGACTTACACACGAGGGGTCCTGACTCTTCACTGGGCATTGGGCCCTGCCTGCTGCAGTGCCAGGGGTGAGCCCGGTGGCGGTGGTGACAGTCATCAGCTTTGCCGACCGCATGTGCTGGGCGGTGACCCTGCAGTGTGAAGGCAGCCGGACCCACAGCCTGAGGGGCCGGCTGAGCTTCAGTGATGTGAGTCCGATGGGTGTCTGGCCCCTGAGCTGGGCTGCCGTCCCCACAAAGGTAAAATGGGGAGGTTACTGCTCATTTTATAGATTACTCTTAGATTAAATGATTAATTATGGCTATTGCTGATTAAGACTGCTCCTATATTTTTAATATTATTTATTTTTTTAAGTTATGGTCAAACAGACAGGCCTCAGGGTGGTCGTCTCAGCCATTTTCGTGCTCACAGTCACGGGCATTGAGGACATTCACCCTTTCTGCAGCCATCACCATCGTCCATCTCCAGAACTGCGTCCACCTCAGTACCATTTCAGCTTGAATCTCTGTCCCATTAAACACTAACACCCATTTCCCACGCCCCTCCCAGGCGCTGGCAATCGCCAGCCGTGCCGTTTGCCTCCGTGACCTGACTAGCCACCTCGTATGAGTGGAGTCAGGCAGTCTCCGCCTTTCGCGAGGACTTATTTCACTAGTTTAATGTCCTCAGGTTTCACCCTTCTCGGAGCCTGTGTCAAAACACCTTTCTTTTTAAAAGCAAAATAATATGCCATTGCCGCGATCAGCCTGGGCCGCCTTCACACAATCCACAGACCGGATGACCTAAAGTGGTCTCCCCACTCTGGGCGCCAGGAGTCCAAGATCAAGGTTAGTTTCTGGCTTATTGAGAGCTGTCTTCTCTCTGTCCTCCCAAGGTGGGGAGACAGGGAGGGAGAGCAGCTCTCTGCCGTCTCTTCTTCGAAGGGCAGTAAGCCTTCACGGGGCCCCACCCACAGGACCTCATCTAAACCTAACATCTGCCAAAGGCACCACCTCCAAATGCCATCGCTTTGAGGGTTGTGGCTTCAGTAGATGAATTTGGGAGCCCAGCCGAGTTTACAGCACCCGTTGTGTGAACAGTCCACATCTTGTCTGTCCATTCATCTGTCAGCAAACACTTGGGTCCTCCCCATGTTTCGGCTGGTGTGAATCGTGCTGCACACGGCTGTGCAAAGAGCTCCCTGTCTCCGACACCAATTCTTTCAGGTAAATAGCCAGAAGTGAAATTGCTGGGTCATATGCTAATTTTATTTCTAGATGTTTTTAGATACCAATACTGTTTCCCACCATGGCTGCACCATTTTACTACTTATATTCCACCAGCAATGCACAGAGTCCAGTTTCTCCACATCCTCACAACACCAGCTACTTTTTTAAAATGTTTTGATAATAAATATTCAAATCTGTGTGACGTAGCCTCTCATTGTAGTTTCGTTTTGCAGTTTCCTAATGATTAGGGATGTTGCGACTCTGCAGGTGCTTTTTAGCGACTGGTATGTCTTCTCTGGAGAAACAGCTGTTCGAGTCCTTTGTCCGTTTTTAAGTTGGACTGTTTGGGTTTTTGTTGTTGAGGCTAATTTATATTATTCCGGAGCTCAGTCCCTTATGAGGACATGATCAGCAGTCTCCTTCAATACGTCAGTGTTTTTCAACTCGATGAAGTAGAATTATTTGTGTTGTCTTTTTTTCTGTAGTTGACTGTGGGGTTTTTGGTTATATTCAGGCAATCAGCCAATGTGATGAAGTTTTCTTCAATTTTTTTTTATAGCAGGTTTATTGGTTTAACTCACATATTCAGGTCTTCGATCTATTGATTTAATTTTTCTATATGAGGTCCAACTTCGTCTTCTCAGTAGAGATCTCCGGTTTTCCAGAACCATTTGCTGCAAAGACTCTCTTTCCCCCATGGTTTTAGCAACCTGTCGAAAGTCATTTCAATGTATATACACAAACATTTATTTCTGGGCTATCCATTCTATTTCATTGGTCCACATGTCTTGTTTCCAGGACAAGACACACTGCTTTCATTTATTATTTTGTGATTAGTTTTAAAATCAGGATGTGTGAAGGTCTCCAGCTTTATTCTTCTTTCTTAAATTTGTTTTGCCTACTCAGGGCCCCCTGAGATTTCATGAACTGAGGATGGAGTTTCTATTTCTGCCAAAATCATGATTAAGATTCTGACAGAGATTGCCTCCAATCTGTAGGTGTTGCCATCACCTTTATAAAAGTTTGCTGAATTAGCATATTGAAATGGTGTTTTGTTATATTTTAATTTGCTTTTTTTTGCTGTTTTTAAGGAATTCGGGGAGGAGGGGGCAGCAGGAATGAAGAGGAGCAGAGCAGGCAGGAAGAGAGCAGAGGAAAAAGCATTTTTATTGATTTTATTCAGTTGCTCACCCTGGTGGTTTCTGTCAGCCCCGGGATGAGACCCCAGGACCCTGAGATGCGTGTGGGCTGTGCTTCACCGCTGCTCCCCCCGTGCGCGCCATTGGCATTTCTTCTACTGACAACAAGGCTGATTGGTATTTGTGACTTTTCTTTCCTGACCTTTTCTAATTTGGAGTTTTACTATCAAGCATAGAGGACATTAGACCATCAGCGCTTCCTTTGTTGCATGAACTCACCATGTTCCCCGGGCCTCCCCGTAGATGAGGCGCTGTGCTAGGTTCGGCCTGCATGGCGAAGTGGAGAAACGCAGTCCTTTCCTTCAAGGTGCAGGAAGGTGGAGAACAAGAGAGAATTGCCCGAGTACATAATGACAAACTGGGTTATGTGATGTAAAGGCAGGGATCACAGGTCTTCGAAGGGAACGTGAATTAGTCTAGGGTTCAGGGAAAGCTTTTCTCCGGAAGTGACACTGAAGCTGCAATTCAAAAGATAAGTAGGAAACAAGGAAAGATGGGGTGTGGGACGGGGTTGGACTGCATTCCTGGCAATGATAATAGTATCTGCGCAGGCCCTGAGGCCCAGAGTTGGGTGCGTCGAAGGGTTAGACAAGGAGTGGTCTGATGGCATGCCCGTGTGGCTTAGTCAGCCCGTTAAGGTGCAGACCATGTAAAACCCCAGCCCAGGAGCCCAGGTTCAAGAACTGGTGGGGGCACCGAAAAAAAAAAAAAAAAGGTGGCTTGAGCTGGAAGCACATGGATGAGAAGTGACGGGAGACATGAGTTGGTCACGGAGACCAGAGGGACCCAGAGGGACCCAGAGGGCGTGGGGTGGGGCTCTGGGTGGCTGGTCAGCCCTCATCGTCTCGTCTCTCTAAACACTGGTCCCAGCTGCGCCCTGGCTCGCAGCTGCTGGTCGTCGCCTTCTAAGCTCCGCCGCCGTGGTGGGGGGTGGACTCACCGCCCTCCCGTCTCCCCGGCAGTTCCCAGGATCGGTTCAGTCTCACGGCCACTCGCTTATCCCACCAGCACCCCGGGCACCTGTGATGTGCAGGCCAGCAAGTGAGCTGGTCTCAGGTGTTGACAAATTCTGTGAAGCGCGTTCTAGAGGGAAAAAGGGAGGCATCTGCTGTCTCTGTGGAGGGCGGTGCGGCTGGTCCTGGGACCAACGCCCTGGGACCAACGCCCGGAGGCTGGCGGGACCCGCTTCATCTTCATCTTCGCAGTGACAGGAGGTCATGACGACTCAGCCAGGAAGTGGTCCCATCAGGCTTGTGGTTGGGAAGGTTCCCGCCGGCTTCACTAGGGCGGACGAGGGTGTTCGGGGAAGGTGAGGGCATCGTGACAAAGGTGGAGGCAGGGACACAGGAGGCGGATGGAGGCCCCTAAGGGTTCAGGAGGGGTGATGGAGAGGATGGGCCAATGAGGGGAGAGGGTGAACCCCCGGAGGAAGTCTCAGGTGGAGAAGAAGTGAGAGGACGGGACCCTAGAAGGCCTCGGGGGCAGAAAGTCCTTGAGTTGGTGGAGCTGGAGGCGTCTCTGCGAAGAGAAAGTTGGGGAAGTCAGAGAGTTAGCAGAGGGGACAGGCAGTATGTGGGTCTCAGCTACTTCAGTGGGGAACCATGAGAACATGAGATCCACTGGCATCGGTGGAGAGAGAGAGGGAGGGAGAGGGAGAGGGAGAGAGGGAGGGAGGAGAGAGAGAGAGAGAGAGAGGGAGAGAGAGAGGGAGGGAGGCAGAGAGAGAAAGAGAGAGGAGAGAGAGAGAGGGAGAGAGAGAGAGAGAGAGGGAGGAGAGAGAGAGACAGAGAGGGAGAGAGAGGGAGAGAGGGAGGGAGGGAGGGAGAGGGAGAGAGAGAGAAAGAGAGAGAGAGGGAGAGAGAGGGAGAGAGGGAGGGAGAGAGAGAGAGGGGCCTGGGCCCAGATTTCCAAACGCTTCCACCTCACAAGATGACAGTGCCGTTTTGTGACAAATGTCTTTCCTCGTTTGTCATCGGCCTTTTATTTTTGTTTTGGGTGGGGCTGACTTAACTCGCCCTCAAAGAATGGTTGCACTTAGACGCTGAAGTGGCACACGTCACAGGTCCCAGAGACTCGAGCCCTGTTAAAGCAACACCCTAAAAACAAAGACCACAACCATCCACCGGGCTTCTAGCATCAGGAGACCCTGAGTCTGCTGACGCTGACCACCATTCCACCTAAAGCCGTGGAATTCCCGGTGCGAACGGAAAGGCTTCTGATGACACGTTGACGCCGTCACCTGGGAGGTGAGCGCCCTGCCTAGCCACTTTTTAAACCATCACAAAAAACAATCATTTCTCTTGTTCCCAGTCCAGCTTTGAGCCACGGACATGAATTACATCACCTATGAAATGAGCCCCATGCTTGGCACTCAAAGGTCAATGTGCAGGCTGAGAAAGGGTTTAGTGCTCTCCACACCGGCTCAGCACATAAATATTTATCACAGAAGGACAGGAACTCATTGTCCATGCCGTGTTTACCTTATCAGGAGTTACCTGGAGCCAAGAGTCCACCGTCTGCTTCCTGTCCCAATTTCTGTTGCCTAAGACCTTGGGCAATTGTTTATTTGACAGGGTGTTCTGTCCCATTCTTTCTTCTGGGAATAAAAGTACAGGATGTAAACAGACAATCCCCTGGTCCACACATAGTTGATTTCCAGAGAGGTGAGAGTCCCAGGTGCTTGCTGGAACGACCCAACTGCAATTATGAAAGAGAAATCTGTTGCCCCACCCAGGAGCACAGGGAGCAATCATTTCTCCATCCCCGGCGTTTGCTGGTTGGGGTTGGTGCTTCGAAGGCTCTCGACGGATGCGGCGGAACGTTCGGTCTTCGCCTGGCAAAGACGATGCAACCGGGCAGGCGAGCATCGCACGCTCAGTTCCAGGCTGAAGCACAGCGTGGATTTCATTACTGTTTTCCGTGTTTATAAAACACAAGTGCTAGAGAAACACGGGCCAAGCTGGCTTTCATCTGCCCACATATTTGTTTTGGCCACTCTCGGCTTTTCTTTCGCAAGTTCGCAGACCAGCTGGCTCAGGCGATGGTTACATAAGCAGGCCGGCGCCCCAAATTCAACTCAGCGTTTTTCCGCCTCCCCACGGAGGCCCCAGGAGTGGACGTGCGACTCTGGGGAACAGAGCTCGGGGAAGACTGCACGAGTTGAACCGCAGGGAGCTTCCGGCGACACTCTTTCTAGAGTTGGTCTTCTCTTCCGACAGCCTGGTCCTCACATCACGGACCTGGTGGGACCCGAGGAGAATCGATTCTGCTCGCTGAGACTCTTCTCTCTGCAGAGTGACCGACTCTGAGGTTTACCGGCAGCGCGGCCTCGTTAGGTTTTTCACTCGCCTTTAATGCGGGGTATATATGTTTTAAATTATTTTCTGGTTCACACATTGAAATAAACTCCTCTGAGTAGGTTCCCCATTCCTCACGTATATACATCAACACACCCTGCCCTCCTCCAAGTCACCAAGTGATCTTCACCATACATGGGGGGTTTATTTTAATTGGCATTTGACCATTTATCGTGCTTTCTGATTGCTTGTTTTTCTTACTGGAGTTTCAATATCGTGCATAGAAAGAATATTAACTTGTATACATCAGGCAGCACTCTCTGCTAAATGTATGCCTTCCAAGCATCATGAGATCATCTTTCCAATGAGTGTCCTAAAATCTCTTCAATAAATCCCAATTACTCTCCAGGGACCCCATGAACACTTGGTCTGTTGTTGGCACTGCTGAATTCTAGCACCTGGACGTGCCTGGATCGAGTGAGCATTTGATAAATGCTTATATAATATGCAGAAAATCCATTCAGGAAGTATCCTCTATGTTTTCTCTGTGCCATTCTCTCTCTTAGGCTAAAAAAAGAATCCCTAATCTTTTTATTTTAACCCCAACATCAGCTCATCATTCTTGTAGTTATTGATGGTTTTTGACAAGATAGTGTCTCACATACAATAACTGAAGTTGCAGATGGTGCCTTAGGTTGCACAGGGAAGCAGGGTCATACTTTCAGTTTTGCCCCCAACTTTGTCCTTGAGATGTTCTGTGGACTTTTGGCCACAGCAGTCCAGTCTCCAGTGTCTTCATTGGAAAACTGATCAAATGGAGCTTATGATCCTATCATTAGAATTCGTACTACAAAGCCAAGTTTCTCTAATTCATTAGCTTCACTTGTCCACCTGAAAAGAGGTGTCAGGATGTGGAATGTGCCAGGCGTCACGTCTGTGGGATGAACTGAGCAATTCCTTTGCTCCTAAGTCTCCCCCACAGTCGAGCTCCACCGAGTTCCACCTGCGTTCACTCCCCCACTGCTCACTGAGCACCGACTCCACGTCAGGCAGGACGCACACCCCACCACTGCAGGATCTGGGCCTGGGGTTCACAACCACCATGTATTCTCGTTCCGAAGACAGGTCCGATGCACGGTGTGTGAGTATCTTCTCCGATTCCGCTGGAAAAAACGTTCTACAGCACTCGTCACCAGAACAATGTGAATAAAACCACCATGAGCTACCACCTCACACCAGTAAGAATGGCCTAGATCTAAAAGACTGGAAGCAGCAGGTTTTGAGTGAGGTGTGGATAAAAAGGACCCTCCTACGCTGTTGGCGGGGGGTGTACATTGTTGTAACATCTCTGGAACCCAGTATGGAGAGTCCTCAAAAAATTAAAGATGGATTTACCATGTGACCGGGAGGCGGCAGGGGCCCCGACCTCGCTGGGAGCTGCTGGTCTTTGCACGAGGCTGGTGAATGAGAGAGAGCGACAGGAAGTTCTGGAGTGTGTGTTCGAAAATAAAACCGATCCAACTGCGGTGAACTGTGGCGTGCTGGCAGGAGGTCACCAGACAAGCAGAGGCTTTCCTGGGGGAGCAGCAGGCTGGAGGCCACGGTGGTCTTCAGAGGGCAAAGGCCTGGGAGGAGCAGGGTGGGCTGGGCACGCGCCCGCCCCAGCTCGCTGAGCTGCTGGCACAGAGCTCAGTCTCCTCTTACTCGTCAGACTTGGCTCTGAACGACGTGGCCGCCCCCAGTTTCAGGCCTCCTCCTCCTCCTCTAAAGAGATGCAGGCGGCCCTACAGAGAAATCCGGCAGCAGGGAGCGTCTTATCCACCCCTCTGAAGGGTTTCAGTTACGTCCTGTCAGTGTTCTGTCACCATTTGACTCATCCTCCGACTTTGAAGAGGAGCGTCCTTTAAATGTCTCAGTTCTGAAGTGTTTGTGAAAACAGGCAATCCTGTTTCTTGAAAACCACCCCATGGGAGCCCGGATTTGAGGGCTCCTGCTCATGCGTGCCGGAAGGGGCACAGCTTCGTGTCAAAGGCTGTGTGCATGCTCAGAAGTAAATTACGCACCCATTTTCCATTCCCATTTAATTACAGACTTTGGAAGCTAACCGTGAGCTAGGCGTCTCATTATTGAGACTGCCCTCCCAGCCACTGTCCCCACTGCAGCCTGGATGACCCTTCAAGGACGCCAACTACTCAGGTCCCTGTCCTTAAATGAAAGAAAACCAGATAGCTCCCTACTTCCTCCTGGGCTCTCCCCCTTGGGGCTTGTCTGGCCTGGAGTTAAAGGTGTGACCAGCGGCAACAGGGCCCTCTGTCCCAGGGGAGGGAGCGCACATTTGAAATGCATAGAGATGGCTTGTTGACCATCAACCATCGGAGTTGCCCCCAAATGTGTATTATTGTTTCTCTACTCCTTTCCCGTCGACTTGACTCCATCCCGCCAGGCAAGTAGGAGAGCGAATGTCACTCCTTCTTGGGCTATGACGCTCTTCTGGCCCCGTGCTCTGCAGAGCGCAGGCCCTCCGTGAGCTCACCCTGGCCATTTCTGGACACTGACCTCCGGCCACAGGAACGCCGGCGTGGGGCGCAGGTCCAGGAGCCTGATCCCATTTCCAACCAGGGGCAGCCAGCCCCCACTCCCCAGAGTTGGGCCTTTCCGTACACAAGGAAGGGTGGCTTCCAAATAACTCCTGCCAGCACCCCAGGGCTCTCGGAATGGGAATGAGGAACACAGTGAGGCCGGGAGGAACCGGTCCCCGTCAGCCATCCTGGGCCTTGCTGGGAGCTATGCAGCCACGTCCGTCTCCTTCGGTCACCCTGCATGGAGCCTGGTAACCAGCCACGAACTGCCAACCCAGACCGACCAGGCTTGCGGACCCCGACACCTGATGGGGCCGCGGGAACATGAATCACAGCGGATCCCAGGGCCCGGTGGGGCAACTGCTTGGAGAGCAGGTGGAAAACGCCCCTGCGGTGAAGAACGCCCTTCCTTCCAGCCCACAGCTGCGCAGGTAATAAACCCAGAGAAAAACACAGGATGTTTGCGGCAGCAAAGCACAGGCGAGAACCGGAGAAAACCGACGGAACCAGAAAGTCACAGGTGAAAGAAAATAAATGATAAAATACCTTCATGTGGAATAGCAGACACCGTTCCTTGTTCACACGTGTGTTTCTCAGCAAGCTCTGTTAATCTACGCTACGTATTTTTAATGTGACATCTAAAATACCTCATCTGAAGTTTGAAACGCCTCATTTCTTACAGAGCGTCCGGCGGGCTTGCAGGGACGGTCACTAGGCCTGCAAGAGCGCTGTCAGCACGAAAACTGAAACAAATGTGTCCCAAAAAGGAAAAGATATCAGGAGATCAAGAAAATGACATAACAATTTGAAAAAATGTTATCAGCTTCAAGGTTAGAACTATTAGCCTGTTTAATAAATTGCATGAAAATTATTTATTATTTGAGAACAAAATGTGAAAAATTATTTTAACTTTTAAGTTATTCTAATTTACCAAATCCTGAAACTAGGTCAAGCAAGGTTTACACAATTAGATTTAAAAATGGATTAAAAAACTGATCAATTAAGTCAACGAATTTAATGAATATTTCAGTAAACAATTTTGGTGACAGACTTGGGAATAAAGACACTGAGTTTCTGAAATCGCGGGCATTTCGTTTAATGTAATTATTGCTCATTCAGTAGGAATCTGTAGTATCATTGGTGTTAAGAAATCTCTAGTTATAGAGACTATAGGTCATCTAATAAGTCTGTATTTAATGCATAAGGTCAAGGAAGAATTTGATGCTGTTAAAAGTTTGTAAGAGAAACCCTTCCACCTCCGATCCTGCCTCCTTTTCGTGCTGATAGCGCTCTTGCAGGCCTAGTGACCGTCCCTACAAGCCCACCAGACACACTGTAAGAAACGAGGCGACGCGGTGCAAGAAGGTCAGGGATTCGCTGCATGCCCAGGGGAATCAGCGCCCTGGCGGGAAGCGGACTGAACACAATGAGCAGATGAAGCCAATTTCTCGGGAAAAGTCTAAAACAGCGAAGATCCTTCCGAGGCCAGAGTGCGTTGAGCCCAGCTGCGTGTCAGGAATCCTGGCTGCTCAGAGAGGCAGACGTTCTGAACGGGGAGAAGAGAAGAGAGAGCCCAGCAACCCATTTCCAAGTTTCCTCTGTCGTGTCATCATGAAGACAGCACAAATATGAGGTGGTGGTGAAACCCAGTGCCTCTCCACCAGAGCCAGACGATACTCGACGGCTGGTGGTGGTGAGGCTGGAGCAGGAGCAGAGGACCCGGGGCCGTGCACCAGGCTGGGTCAGGAGCTGGGGGCATGTCTCTTCCGCCGGTCAGGAGTCCAAGGCACTGACTGCTTCCGGGGCCATTGCTCGAGGACGGCTCTGTGTGTCATGGAGGAGACTCGGGCTGGTCAGTACAAGGCCTTTGGGACCTTCCTGACTAAACGGCCACCCTGGCCCAGAGGCCAAGGGCTCCAAGCTAGTAGCCACTGCCATGCATGGTGCTGTCACTCCAGTCAAGCCCCCATCATCCCTGGGGAGCAAGACAGGCAGGCACCATGATGCTCCCTGCAAAGTGACAGGGAAACAGGCTCGGGGCCAAGCTGCAGTGTCTGAGCTTTATTCCCGGGTGGAGATGGGCTTTGTCCTCACCCAACAATTGGCTGCCATGACTCCACGGTGACTGGGCAAGACCTGGACCCTGAACACTCTTCTAAAGTCACCTTCTCCACCTCCTCCAAGCCCAAGAGCCGTGTTATCTGGAACCATTCACCTGAGAATCTTCAGACAATCAAACTTCCGCTAACCCCACCTGTGTATTAAAGATACCAGTTTCAATGTTTGCACGTTCGTTGACAATCCTGCTTTAAAACAGAGATGCTGGCACGCCTAGTGGTCTAGTAGATAAGGCCTCTAAACGCAGACCACAGACATCCCATGGACCCAGGTTCAAGAACCCGGACTGGGGGGAAGCCAACGTGAACAACTAAAGAAAGTAAATGCTTCCTCCTCCTCTCTCCTGCCTGCCTGCCTGTTCACCTTCATTCCTGCTGCAATTCTCTTTAAAAAAAAAAAGTTAGCATCTTAGATGGGGAGATTATTTTGGCTATAAACAGGCTAAAGGACATAATAAACAAATGCAATGTGTGAAACTTAATTGAATCCTGGTTCAAGAAAACAGCTATCACAGAGCTAGAAGCGGCACCTGGGCATATCCTGGTGACCTGGCAGTTTAGTCCACCACATGCAGGCCACAGACTCCCAAGGTCCCCAGTTCAAGCCCCGGGACCAGGGAAACAACCAAGACGAATAACTAAATAAAATAAATAAAGTGCATCTTCCTCCTCTCATTCCTGCCTCTGCTCACCTGCATTCCTGCTGCACCTGTCCTTTAAAAAAGAAAAGGGTATGAGCAATTATTCAGGGGATTCTTGTTAATTGGTGCTGTGCTAACGTAATTTTTTAAAGAGAGGCCTCTTGGCAATTCCACGGAGTAGAGCACATCTAGGAATGTTTCGGAGAGTGTTCAGGATTGGGTGGGGTGCTGTGGAAGCAGTGTGATCCGTCACTGGTTTTGGACACTTGTCTTTCAATGTGTGTGCGACAATTTTCATAAAAACGTGCTTTAACGACTTCAGCTGAATTTAGAACAAATGGGTCACGTGGTTTCTCCCCGAATCTGTCGGTTTGTCTCCTGGCGTCTTGGTCACATCTCCCATTTCCATTGTCCCTCCAGAGGAGGGACCTGGGCCCGTTGCTATGAGCGGCCTGTCCAGGCGCTTCCTCCATCTGTCAGACTTTTCTCTAGTAGGAATATTCTTCTCAAATTGCCCTCAACTAATCAGAGAAAAGACAGCCGTTTTCTTTTCTGTCGTGTCTGGCCTGCCTGAACTCTTTTTTCCAACATGAGAAAGAAGCCAAAAAGGAGAAGAATTATAGCTGGCTTTTCTAGTCAGGGAGATTTTCTACTTTATTCTTTCAGGAGACAGCCTGTCCCTTCTAACAAATACCCACTTCTAGGTGCTGCTTGAAATCGACGTCCTTAGGAAGCTCCCAGAAACATTAGCTGTTGTCTCAGTCTAAACTGTTTTAGGAAACAGAGTCCTCCAGACTTTTCAAGGATTCTTGGATTCTTCCAGCACAAGTCTTCTGTGAAAACACGTAACCAGAAAACTTCATAGATGTATTGGTTTTCATTACAATCTCAAAAAAAAAGAGCCATCACAAAAATTAGCATCATAAAGCTCGTCTCATGACAACTTCTATACATTCAGGAGCCACACACGACATTTGTCACACACTCCAGGCAAGTGTCCGCCCGGGATGCTGTGATGCCATCGCCGTTTCTCTGGGGCGGGGTGAGGGGCCACCAGCTCTGGTGACATTCACCAGAGTGTCTGGCTCCCAGCCGCCCCTGAGAACACTCTGCTAGTGCCCTGGGATATGAATAATCTCGCGGAAATTGGAAAATGTTTACGTACGATCATAACACGATTCCTCCATGAAGAGGGAAACACGCATAAGCATTCAGTGTGTGGCCAGTCAGACAGCGCAGTCGGAGGTGATGTCCCCAGACTCTGACCTCAAAGCCCAGGCAAGGTTCCCACGCTGCCCGAGCTCTTCCCCTCGGGGACGGGGACGCCGTCGCATTCTGATGAAACCAGTGTCCGGAGGGCAAGGGGCCCCCGAATAAATCTGCTCCTCCCCTTCCCTCCACTTGAACGTTGCCTCTGTCAGTGGCCCCCAGCCCCTCACAGGAAGGGGCCGCCGAGCGTCACGGGAGAGGCTCAGGCACCATGGCGACATTCGGCCGTAAAAGTGTCTTCCCTCATTTTCTAGGGAAACGAATGTTCTTGCCACCAGGAAACGGACCACATGAAAAGAAACGTCGGGAACTGGAACGGCTGCCCAGACAGTAACTCTTTCCGCGTCCAAGTTCATTGCCCTCGTCAACACCCGCCAGCTGATGAAAGACTCCTGCAAAGTCCCGTGAACGTGCGGTGAACGATTCGAAATCGGTGACTTTCAGATAAAGAAGCTGCTTTCTTCTTGCTCACCAGGCAGTTCCTGCTTTTCTCTAATGACAGGGCTCCACCTAACAATGAGGACCCCGAGACCGGGCTTTCGGTGGTTTCCTGGGTGCAGACAGCACATGTCATCACACAACCTGGGCTGCACTCGGCGGCCCACGGGGCCACCGTCAGTGACGCACATGTCACAAGCAGTAACTACAGGAGGGGCGGGCGTCACAGACAATGTGCTGAAAAAGTGTCAGATGGTGGAAGATGAAGTCCCGAGAGGACGCAGGGGTCCCCGCTCTGTGAAATTCTGGGGGTCCAGTGCCGTGGGTTGGGGGAGGCTCTTCTTGCAAAATGAAGGGACAGCTGCTACTTTTGCGCCCGCCGCCCCTGCCATCAAGTAAGAAAAAGGCACATGTTGGGAGACTGTTGGATTCTGAGGCCACAAGTGACACTTTTGGGTGATCTGCTTTTGGTAATTTACAAAATTGTGGTAATTACACCAGTTTGAAGAGGATGAGGGAACGAGGGAAGGCACGTCAGCCGACCAGGCTCGGCGCGGTGGCCCTGCCCGCGCTCTGGCCCAGCTCAGCCATGGGGCCTCCGCCTCACTGCTCCGTAGGCAGCCGTGATGTTTGGGGTCACGGGTGTCTCTCCCGCTCCCTCACCTGCCCCTCCGTATATGTGTAATAGGCTCATGTCGCTGTTTCAACAGAGTTATCTCTGATGTCCCGCGATGTCTCCCTTTCAGAATGTTTTCCCCTCTCCCTTCGGCCCCTGGCTCTCCTGGCTTTGGATTTCAGTGTCCAGAGGACACAACGGTGGGTGATGAGGGCGCTTGTTTTCACTTCATATCTCAGCGTTCTTAGCTAATGGCTGCATTTCAGCGGGGCAGCTGGGACTTCGTCTAAAGCGGGCGGGTTGGAAGCGCTGGCGGCGTTCCTTCTGTCTTGAGGCAGCGGCCTCGTGGCTGGGGATCCAGCCCCTACTGGACACAGTCTTGATAAACTGTCATGAAATGTTCCCCTTCACCTCCGAGGGCCGGGCTTATGACACCGGTCAGGCCCACCGGGTGTCTCTTCCCGAAGCTGGAACCCTCGGCAGAGTTACACGCAGCTGGAAATGGCTGGGGCACCGGGAGCGCTCGATGAAGAGGTCACCTTGTGTCTGTGTCGGACACACGGCCCTGCCCGTCCAGGCTGCTGCTGCTCCCGCGTGGAGCCCCCGTGAGCGCTCTGCACCTCAGACAGTCTCCTCTTCACTCGTGTCGGCCCAGCCCCGTGTCCACGCGGAAGGCGGGCAGCAGGAGGACAGAAGAGAGAACGGTGACCAGAGGCGTCGAGTGCAGGCCACGCACTGAGGCCCCTCAAATCCACGTGGGTGCTCACGGACCCTGGGGCGCACGTTCCGGCTCAGGGAGGGAGAGCCGACAGCTGGCTGGGGCAGGCGAGGGAGAGGGTGCAGACTGGCCTCCACAGCAGCCTGAAATAACATCGATTTATCAGATTGCAGGTGTGCACATTATATTCTTTTTTACTTGAAATGAAAAGCAGGGTGCAGTTTTACACACACACACACGCACAAGCAGGCATGTGTGCACAGGCCACACGTGCACGTGTGCATGTGTGCAGCGCTCATGCACACGTGTGCGTGTGTGCGCACATGTACTGAGAGCTCACGCTTGCAGAGACGGAAACAGAGAGCCGCGCGTGGGCCCGCCGGGCTGCGTGACACCACCACAGACGCCGCGGCGTAGAAACGCCGGGAGCCCCAGTCCTGAAGTGTTTGGCGGGGAGGACCCCGTTCGAGGCGCTGCTCAGGCGACATCTGGGCGCAGGCACAGGTGACCCGGTCGAGGCCGGCTGTCCCAGGACCAGTGTGTCTGCTCTGCTCAGGCTGCTGAGTAGCGGCGTGGACGGTGGAGCAGCCGTTGTTCCTCCCAGTGCCGGGGCCCCCGCGAACCCAGACTTCACTATCCTCCTGGGCTCTGCTCTGAGTGCAAGAAGGAGGCTGGGCCTGGGCTGTCCCATGGGGGTGGGGGGGAGGGAGAAGGA